>APFE031097301.1:9465-32174 GCA_000404065.3 Pinus taeda
GTGGAGAGGTGCAGGTGTAGTTTCCCAGCAGTTATAGTGGTAGCGGTCAGAATCGACCCCGTGTAATGTGAGTTGCGAGGCTGCACCTGTTTCCGATTCCTCTGTTAAAATTTTTAATTATGAAAACAAAACAAAAAAGTTCTAATTATTTAAATGAGAAGAAAATGGATTTTCAAAACTTACAACAACGGATGGGCCAAAATGAAGAAAACTGGAAAACTATTTGCTAACAATATCTTACGTAATAAGTAGACTTAATTAAATAACAAATATTATTAGAATATAAATACAATAATGGGTGAATGTTTTTGCAAGATAGAAAATTATCTTGATCATACAATTAACTTGGTTGATTAAATATCTCAACCACACACCAATATAGAAAGATAGTTCATTAGAGAATATATCTCAATCTAACTATATCTAACAATCTCCTAAATATTAGGAACATACTCCTTTACTTAGAAAGCATGAAACTTAAAACAAGTAGGAGCTATAACTCTAACACTTCCGCCTAAGGAGATTTTGCCTTAATATTTATCAGCATATTCATTTATGGTCCAATCTAGCATTTACAACCATTACCAAAAATGTTGAAATCTATAAAAAGAAAAAACATCCACTTGAATGCATGGGTCACTAGACATTACAACCATTAGTCAACTAGGATGCCCTTTGTATACATGGTTCATTCAACCATCATATCTTCATTAATGCACATGTACCTTTAATTCCTCATCTATCACCATCACCACTCGATTGGCTTTTCTCGGCTTACCCATAACCATGCTTTGGGTTTTGTCGACTTACCCTTAACCATGCTCTAGGTTTTGTTAGCTTACCCTCAATCATGCTCTCAATGCTCCCACATAACACTCTCAAGGAGCTACAACACTCTACAAGAATCCCTATGTAGATGTTCTATGTCTATCACAAACTTCATCATATCACACCAAGTGGTTTCGACTTACCACAAAGCCACACTTACAAAGTGGTTTTTAGATTAGCACAAACTACATGGGGGTTCACATGCCTCATGAAACTTACATTTCAATTGACTCGAGTACATTTATTGACAAACTCCACTCATGGCGATATTAGACACATACATTCTCAACGACCACTACATCAACTTAAAACATAACATATACACTCACTATAATATATGTGACTAACATAACAATATCATAATTAGTTTCTTATTATTTTACACAGAATTTAATTTACCTTCGTTTATCCATCATCACAAAATATCCCTTTTTGTTGTTGCAACCAATCGATATCCACTTCTATCATTAAGCTTTAATAAGCATTGTTTCTACCACAAGTACTATTTCTTCCACTATTTGGACCAAATGCCAAACCACTCTCTATTACAATCATGACCTCTTTGTCCTCCTTACTGCAAAATCATCTTTGCACATAAAAAATTTAGTTTGTAACCAACACTTAAGTACACCTAGTGAGAGAAAATAAACTTGCTTCTATATCAAAAGGTTTTCATGATCCTTTATTTATTTAAAGAACTATAATCACATACTAGTCAGAAACCAATCATACCACTCATACTTCAAATAAACCAAGAACATGGTGTACTCTAGTTCCTAACATCAATCTACCCATGAACATTGATCGTCCTATGCATCTACTTCCGTCTATGAGATACATGGGTGTCATCTACTAGACTCCTCAGTTGTCTACATAAGTAATCAAGATACAAGATGTATCCGTTTTAGCTTTTCATTATCTACACCTAGAAGTTAAGTGTTAGATTGCACCACTTAACAAACCATTGATGGAGAAAACTTTAGAATGAAATTACATTATCAAAGTATTACAGAAAAAATAAATACGAACAAGAGATCCATGAAAGAGATATGGCATTATTCACAGGTATGTCATTTTCTTCTCTAGCTATTCACATGGTTAGCATCTCAATATTTTATATTAGGAATCTTCATCCAATGTTTTTCTTGGACTTCTCTACCATTTATTAGAGTGAATAATTTTGACAAAATAACTACATATACATATTGATTTTCCTAGTATAAATATATAAATTTCAGATAGTATTACCAAGAAAAAAAATTAACTCCTCCATACCTGCATTAGATTTTCTTTTCCTTCAATTTGATGGCTACTTCACACTAGACGACTTTACAACAAACATTAACCAAGAAGACATCATTCTAGCCACTTTGATTTCTTAGTGTTGAGTAGTGTCACCTCAACATCCTTATTAGATTCCACTCTTGAAATACCCTCTCGGTGTATTCAATTATCTTCCTTGTACCCAGGAAAGCTTTTGTTAGCTTGATATTTTGCTCTGCCAACAAAATGGAAAATACACAAAACCATGACATTGCAAAATATTGTTTATCTTCTAGTGTATTATTAATAGGGAATAATTTCCTACCTTCAATAAGGGATTCATCACCTAGTCAAGGTCTCAATTATACCTTTATCCATTTTGTGTAGCGATGTACACCAATATATGGGCCTAGTTGCCACTAAGGGATATTTTCTCCTCGAAAGGAGATGTTTGTTGAAGCTCTTCTAATCTAAATGCAAATTAATCTAAAAAATAAATAAAACTAACTAATATACCTCATATTTTAATTATAATTATCTCAATTGAGGTAATAAATAGTTTGTATATCTCAATTAAGAGCATAAGCAATGATGACAATTGAGCATGATGTTTTAAGAGGAGTTATGAAGTTGTAGAAATAGTTCTTCTAACTTAATAATGGTTAAAATGAATACATGTCATTTTGAACTCAGTGAATAGTTACTGAGGAAAAACATAACTGTGTATAACCATGTTTCGCATGAAGGATTAACACATATTAAATATCAAATAAGAATGAGTTAGTTAATTATAGAAATAGTTGGCATAATTAGACGACCAATAAATCAAATATATAGTACTAATGAACCTAGTAAATAGTTACTAAGGATTTGCTAAGACATGTACTCATATTCAATGACTAATAAAAAATTCAACCCAACCATAATGGATAGATGATCATGAGTTTTAAACAATCACAAGATTGCATAAATGACAATATTGCACACTATACAAACTCATATATATCTAAAATAAAATTTGTTAATAAAGTCGATAGTTTATCATTGTACTTAAAATGATAGAAGTATCAAATGTGAATACAAAAAATAAGCTTAAGAGTCCCCTACCATGTCCTCTATGCTTGAAAATAGTGTACCAACCTATAATTACCCATTTCACTCCATACACAAATAATTTCAAAACAATGTGATAACACAACTTTGTTTAAGCCTTCAACTCAATCTCTCCACTTGCATAATCCTATAGAATTTCCTGGTCCATTTTATGGATTCGAAATTCTCCTCCTCTGAGTCTACTCGGTGGTTTGTGCCTCAACTTCCTTTTATAACCAAAAGAACCAAATCCTAATCTTTAGCATCCAAAATCCCTACAAAATCTCAACCAAAAGCTATTATTAAAACCCAAATTAAAAACCTAAACCATTATTAAAAATAAAAATATAAAATCATTCAAATATAATCACCTGAAAAAAAAGAAACAATTGTTGACTAAAACAAGATACACAAATATGGGCTAAATTATTATTGTTACATGGAAACGTTCATCGTTTTGGTATTTTATGTTTCCCTCACAATTGTATTTCTAAAAAAAATGGAACTTGGTTCTTCATTAAGTGTAGTTTCATCTAAATGTGATTTCCTACTTGTGATTTTTCCTACTAAATGTAATTTCCTACTTGAGTCCAATGGTGGGATAATGCGTATTCTGATTGACTAAGTCAAAGATTAAAAAGTGTGAGGTGTATGAGGTAAATAACAAAATTGGATAAATGGGATAAAATAATAATAGTAATAAAAAGCAAAAAATAATAGT
Organism: Pinus taeda; assembly: GCA_000404065.3. NCBI lineage: Eukaryota > Viridiplantae > Streptophyta > Pinopsida > Pinales > Pinaceae > Pinus > Pinus taeda. The sequence goes on from APFE031097301.1 coordinate 13,370, forward strand.
CGAATAAGGGAAATGAGTAAGGTGTGAAGTCCCCAGATATCTGAAGTGGGTGATTTAAAATTAAATATAAAATAAATAAAAACAAAATAAATTCAATCAAATAGAAATAAAAAATAGAAGTAGAACCATTCATATCAAATTCCACATCAATAGTTGTGTCAGCTAAATAAAAAAGCAAATAAAAATAAAATAGAAGTACCACACTAATAGTTGTGTCAGCTGAATAAAAACGCACGACATTTATTTACATGGTTTGCCACATCAACTTTCCATGTCAGCTTATTATTTATGATGAATATAAAAGACCTCTCTTTTTTAGTTATAATGACATTTCATTAAAATATAATAATAATACAAAAAATCATATTACCCTATTTTTTCAACTGAAGTATGAAATTAGGAAAAATCATATTACCCTATTTTTTCAACTGAAGTATGAAATTAGGAAAATTTTATATCATGAGAAAGCTCTCAAAGAGTAGAAGAGAATGGAAACCTCAAAAATGTGAAATTATGAAACATAAGGAATAAATCATAAAAGTAAATAAACCCATATGCGACTAAGACAATATTAGCAAAATTTCACATGGGGTCCCTTTATTTTTCAAAAAATTAATGGCATTTATCGAGGCCTCGATATCTACTAATCTTTCCTTCTAAGCCAAAAATCAAGTTTTGAATTGCTTCTCCAAATTTCATGAGATGAAAAAAGCATGTTTGGTGTGTTGCACCTTGTTAATGGGGTCTGCACTACAAAATAAGTGATTAGGGAAATCATTGATCCTTATTTCACTCTAAATAATCATATCACATTGGGCCTCGATGATTTCTCAATACTATGATCTCGGGTCACCAAGATTTGCACTAGTTTTCCCTACTCTTGAGATGAGAAAATACATGTTAAAACTCTCAGATAAGGCATCTACTCCCTTATCCTTCTTATATAATGTTTAGCGATTCTCATAATCTTCAAGAGCAACATAATTCTTAATATTTCTCAATCTGGTGAATAAGGTCCACCAACTGACTCCAACAATCCTTAAAGAGTGACCAAAGAGATTCTATATCAAAAAATATATGATGACTCGATGACAAATTTTCTTTTGTTTCTTAAGCAGGGAAATGAATATTCCCATTAGAAATGATGTTCTAGCCTCGTGCGTTGCTTCATCCCTATGAAGATTTACTATTTTCCTTTTGATGCATATCTATTAGTTGTAAACATGGAGATGGTTTATTCCTCTTATACATAATAACCATGAGGTCAACCTCTCGATTGATATGGTTTCAAGTGGGAGAATCCACTAAAAGAAATGATTGCTCACTAGCAAATCATAAAACTCATTAGGTTATCCTCTCTTAGTTTGTGTGAAACCATGTTCTTTTCCAACAACTATGATAAATCCTCCACACATTTTTAATAAACACCAAGCACACACCTTGCTTGGATCTCTGGTCACAATTATTGAAACCTTCCACCTTATTAAATGAGAAATAATCTTTGTCATGTCAATGTATTGGAGGAGATATACATGAATAATTGCCAATTATATTTATATTCTCTATAGTTATTTCTACACATCAAATATCACTCCTTTATGTGTCATGTTTCTACGTATTCACTATTAATCTACACTACATAGATATAATGAAATCTCACTTTGATTGTGTCTATTCGACTTACGAACTTAATGTACAAATAAATCAACACTAAAACAAACTACACAACACCTCCCATGTCCTTGGGCCCTTCCATAAGGGAGTAGGCCCAATCTAGCTTTGATACCAAATTAATATTTCATAAGAACACCTAATGTTTCAAATAATGTTACAATATAAATGCATGAATGGTTTTTTAGGATAAAGAGATTGTTGTTATTGCACAATCAACTTGGTTGAGAAAATCTCTCAACCACACACGAATATCAAAACCTAGTTAGTTGAAGAACATATATCAACCCAAATAGATCTAACAACTTCCTAAAGACTAGGAACAATCTCCATTGCTTGGATAGAAGCACACCTAAGACAGGTAGGACTTATATCTCTAACAACTTCATACTCTAACCTTTGACTCATTAAATTAAAACCAAATTCAAGTTGCTTTTGATTTTCATTTCTGGATGACTCTCTCTCTCTCTCTCTCTGTCTCTCTCTCTCTCTCCCAGTAATCTCTCTGTATTAATATATATATATATATATATAATTTTTGTAAATGGGTTTGCAATGGAAGGGACAAATAGGTTATATCTAACTAGTATAGGTTTTTATTTATTTTTTCACAAAATTTGCAGATATAATTTTTTACAAGATTATGTATTTTAGTTAAAAACATAAACAACTATTACATAGAAACTAATTTTGACATAAGTTATTTTTCATTTATTTTTATAAAATATGTGTTTGATATTTTAGCAAAATCAATGAACACCACAAATGTCAGTATAGTAGCCTCCTAAATTGATAAGTTTCATGGGGCTGGAGTAGGACCTAAAACTACTTCTACATGGCCAAGAGATTGTCTTCGTTAGATGCAAGGAAACAAATTAACGATCGAAGATGCAAAGGCATTTGGTGGGAGTGAAATCTTGAGCCCACATAGCCTACCAACGAATAAGTCTATGTGGCTTGTTTTCCTGGAATAACGATGACAAGTCAAACTGTATTAGCAAAAAACATCCAATAATTGTTATCCCTCAATGTTGGTTTAACAATTGACTTATGTTAGATACTTCCACTTTGTCGAGAAAAATGAGAAAAATAGATTAGCAAATTTCTACTTTATTTTCTTTTAAAATTAGTAATTTACTAAAGGTGATTGTTAGATTGCATTTATTGAATAATATAAATAAAGAGTCAACCAAATATTTGGGTGATGGTTTTGCCCAAACTTTATATTAAAATGAACAAAATTGTTTAATTTCTTAACCTCCAAATCCGAAAGAGAGGTCATCATGTCTCAAAGATCAAATTTGAAGGGAAATCTACCATTTGAATGTGAGGGGTCACACTTCATTTTGGATTTTCAATATTGGCAAGTTAAAATAAACTATTTTTTTCATAAATAATTTAAAATTTCATGCATACCTCATACATCAAAATTCCTGTTGTGTAAGTTTTATTTATAGACTCTATCTGCAATTATACTTGAGCAAGTACACATGAATGACATTGGTTCATTAGTATTATGATCTATCTAAGAATTACAAGGACAAAATTTTAATAGGCCCGACATTTACTTACACTCTATATAGAAATTATTTGCCAGAAAATTAATTGGAAATTTTGCTTTTAGCCTATATAAGAATCACAATGATTGAACTGAATAGGACTTTTTACACTTTAATATCTTAGACACCATTTCTTAGATACCATTGGTGAGCCTTGGTATTGCATAAAGAATGTTGCAACTCCCAAGGGCTCCTAAACTCAAACTATCAACCCTGGGTTCGTACAAACTTCGAGGTGATAGTGTTATATGCACAAAAAATAGAATTCCACTCATGCAACCCTCAATTATGATGTTAGATCAAAAAGTGCTCACAGACCCTCGCTCCTACTGAATTAGAATGAAAGCTTGTTAATAAATGGACAATGAGAAATTGATTCTAGCTATGAAAATAAAAATCTCATTCACTCAACTTGTAAAATATTAACTAATAAATTCATGAAAGGACAAAAGCTAATCTACTTGGAGAAATAAAGTTATGTTATCTTGCAGAATTCATCAAATTACGTCATATACTTGTAGAAATGAAACTAATTTATCTTCCATGATTCACCAAACTATCATTATAATTGAGTGTACCATCTCCCTAGTTCATACTTGCTCATAAATAATATCACAACTGGGGGTCACTGTGCATGTATTCTAACCCAAATTTGTAGTGGGGATCAAAACTGATGAAGAGAAATGAAGCTACATGTTTGCTACATGAGGCTTGTAATGCTATAGATAAGCCTGTAATGCTACAAGAGGGCATATGAGTGGTTTGTGAAGATGAAAACATTATCTTGTGAGTATGGAGAGGTGAAGAGTAGTTTATTAAAATGAAAGGAGATTGTTTTGATCCCCTAGTCAAGCTCAAGACCTCTCGAAGGTCTATCTTGCACTAGGATGAGTGCTCTCGGTGTGCTAGGTAGAATGGCCTATAAAACTGGGCTTTGAGACAAATTTTGGAAGTGGAAGGAGAAGATGAAGGATCTTAGGATGGAAGCGGTGAATTTTCCCTTCACTACATATCAACCATCCTTGCAATCAATCACATTCATGCATCCATTTAACATTAACAGAATGAAATAACTTATGATGGAAAATATGAGTTGAATTTAAATAACATATAATTCATGCGATACCATAGATCTAATCACTAAGTTGAACTCTAGTTTACAGAAATAAAATGTAAAGTAAGACAACTAACACTAATATATTTCTAAGAAATCATAAACATAATATTTTTGGGATGTGGTTGTCAATCCTTCCATTCATTCTCCCATAAGAGAGGTAATGTAGCAGTTGCAACCACAAGATTTTATAGATAGATCTCTACTAAAATGCAAGAAACTATCAAATTCTTAGAATCAAGAAGAAACTTAAGTACATGAAGAGGGACCAAAGCCTCAGGGTTGGGCCCAAACCCAAGGGTCTCATCCCTTTGACACTAACTCAGATGCAGCTTAAAATCCAACTTCTCATTATGAAAATGTGTAGGTCTAATACATCACATAAAAGCTGAAAATAAAATTTCAAGCTTGAAGCTCAATAGTTACACGTAGCTAAAAAAAAAAATGAATCCTAATAAGCTCTTGTTCTAATTTATTTATACAAAAGGGAAACTAAAGAAGTTCCCTTGAAAGTAGGAATGGTTCACCCCTTGATCTCGAAAATGGTGGATCTTGTCCTTTTTGATATTCACTTAGACTAGAAGTCACTCAGCTACCAATGAAATTGAACTAGTGAGAGAGGATATGGTGATCCCAATCCAAGTTTAGGGAGATAACGAGGTGTACAAATCCCCTAGATCCTCTCCTAGTTGTCTCCATTAATACCATGCATAGTAATAGCCTAAAAAATGTGTCATTTTACTGCAATTAAAGCACATTAGGCCAAATTATATGACAAACACATTGTACTCTTCTTACTAAGTATAATATAAAAAAATGTGAATTAGTGTAAGAGAAGCATAGTTTTAAGGATGGAGGATGGCATATTATATTCAAAATGTGCCTATTGATAGGACTCATCATCACCCCCCTGTTGAAGGTTTTTCTCATTCTCTGAGAAACTAATTCATCCATGTTTAGTTGTTTCATGGCCGTGGTGGCCTCCATGACATCCAAAGGTTCATCAAATGGTGTGCCCTCTTGGGGGTAAAAACCTAAATTCCTCTCTATTCCCATCCATTCCTTCTGCTCTCATACTTCATCTCTTCCTTATTTTAAGCCTAGCAGCAAGGGTGGACTACGTTTGAGTTCTATCGACTTGGTTTTCATCCTATCATGATTCTATTGTATAATGGTTTTCCCTCCAAGGCATTCCTTAGCCTTTCAGGAGAGTGATACTCTCTGATCAGTAGACTGTGGGGTAAGACATGTTATCTCTGCTTTAGAGCTTGCAAACTTTTTGTTTCCAACAACCTGAATGTGCCTTCAAAGTGTAGAATGGCTTGCTCCTGGGTAGTAATGTATTTGGGTGCTAAAGAAGCATCATTGGAGATGAGGTCATGATTGATAATGACAGCCTTTGGGCTCACTAGCTCTACCCTGATATATATTGATTCCTTTTCCTCCTTTGTCATTACCGTTTTCACTTCCTCAGCTCTTGTCTCCTCATGGGTCATATAGGATGCTAAAGACATAAAATTCATATCTGCAAATCTTGAATTAGGATCCAAAAGTTTCATTTTTTTAAAGTGTAGTTGTGCATGTAAAATTCAAGTAATTTTCCTCTGTCTTCCAAGTTAGTTTGGATGCAAAATTCAATGAACTGTTTGTAGTCCTGGAAGGGTAGAGATCCATATTGTGCCAAACCTTTAATTAACCACTACTCTTTGAGAAATATGGAATAAGAGTTTGATGGTTGTCTACATTGGAGTGCTTCCATGGAGAGACTTGCCATGGTGGAAAGTTGTGTTTCTTTCTCCTACAGGTTCTCTCTCAACCTCATGTTTCATTCCTATTGTTTCTCCTTCATTATAAACTCTCATTCTCATATCACCTAACTCTTTTCTCATTTAAATGACCTTTTATTCCATGTGGCGTACATCCTCTACCTTCTTATATTTAGCAATTTGCATCCACTCATGGGTTCTACCTCTCTCTATCTCCATCTCATAAAGGAGTGGGATTGCAGATTTTTCAGGGATAATCCTTTCTCCTTAAACGAATTTGTAGTAGGAGCTCAAGCTAGGTTTTGAGCTAGGTTCTTGGAGCTTTTTTAGGTCTTTTCCAATAGACTTTGAGGTGGTGGGTTCCTCTTTTGAGCATTTATTTGGATCTTGTAGCTTCCCCTATCCTGCCTGTAGCATACTCTGCCCCTCCTATAGCAAACCTCATCTATCTTGTAGAAAATCTCGATCCTCCTGTAGCTTCTCTTTTTCCTCTTCATCAAAGGAGGATTGTGACCTTGGCTTCTTCAAGGTGATGGACCTAGTGGATGGCCTACACACATGCACTATGGGTGTCTTGGTTTTTGTTTGAGGAGGAGTGACCTCCTCAATTTTTCTCTCATTGTGTACTATTTCTTTGTTTCTTCTTGGAGACTGATCAATAATTATAGGAACCCTTGTAGGAGTTTGTGGCTTCCCTTGTCTAATTCTAGTGCTCTTCCTAGTTCTGGAATACATTTGTCTTGGTCTTTATTGCTTCGTCTTGGGGTTGATAGGAGTGCCCAATGTAGGTAAGGTTACAACTACTTCCTATTCAGTGTCTTCTTCTCCTTGGGGTGGAGAAGTCTTCTAAGGGTTTATTCTTTCATCTCATTTCTTCTCCTCCTCTTCTCCTTCCATCTATGCTTCTTCTTCCTCTGTCTCTACTGCATCTTTTTCCTCTATTTCTCTTTCTGCTTCTTCTTCTGTTATTTCTACCACTTCCTCCTCTCTCTTTCTTTCTTCTTCTTTTATTCTTGCTTCCTATTCCTCCTCTTTCTTTGCTCCTTCTTCCTATATTTTTCCTTATCTTCCTCCAAAACTAGAGGCTGGAGTGTTTGCTAGTGTTAGGGCTTGTGTGTCTATGAAAGTATCACTATCCATGTTGATAAATTTGCTCCATATGATAGGGATTCTCAAGTTGTTTACAGAATCTATAACTATAAATTTTATGAGGCCATGGTGAGGTAAATGTTGGTGTTTTATTTCTCTTACCTTCTCACTCATATCCATGGTTTATTGCAGAAGGAAATGAGGGACACTAAGTCTTTGGGAAAGGGGTAATTTTGCCTTGAATCTCAGCTCTTGGAGAAACCTGACATGGTAGGAATAAAATACACGTAATCTCCCATCACAAGATATATATTTAAGGATATGGTAAGCGAAACCATCCTAAGGATGAGGTAGGATTTCTGTTCTCACTCCATTATTGTGTTCTATAGGCTTTTCTTTTGAAAGGAATAAGTTTTTCCTAGCTGTGACACTTACTTGCTTTTCTTCTTTGCTACATCTAATTCCTACAGGCAAGATGGTAACTCTGTTGATGGTTTCAAGACTAAGAAAGATGGCCCACCCTCTGACAACATTTGTGGCACTATCTTCCCCTTGAGAGTGAAATGCCATGGAAAATTCATGGGAAATATCATCATCATACCCCTTTAGTATCTCAAAGAAACCCAACCACTGGTGGTTTCTGAAGATGTCAAGTATAGGAGGGTGTTCATGAATTCTCTTGGTGTATGAGGGTTCTCTTCTATTAAGTACTCTCCCCATATCTTCTATATTACTCTTTTATGCTATGTAGGTGTGGAATTCAAAAAATTCAAGTAGTCTCAGTAGTTAAATAGTGGCACAAAAAGTGATAAAATAATGGCATAGTGCTTGGTAATATTGAGGAAGAAGGGTGCTAGAATCAACATCAGCCAAACTATTTTCTTTTATCTTAACCACAAAAACTTCCAAAAGGATCCCCTACTATTCAATTGACTCATATATGATCTTAATTTCAAGAAGACTACCCATGAAGTTGGGCGTAGAAAAAAATAACAAGGGTATTACTTACTTCTTATCAAAGAAATTATGGGTGCGCACCACTTTGACTTCTTTTCCTCCTCTCAAATCCTCCTATAGCTCCTCTCGCACCTCCTATATAAATTGTAGGCCTTCAAGTAGCTTTCTCTTGTAGGACTGTGCAGGTAGGGTTTGAAACTCCCCAGTGGAATTCTAGGTTGCTTGATGCACTAAATCGTCCTTCCTCTACGTATTTTTGGAATGAGTGATTGTGCAAATCAAGTTAAGCCAACACATAATAGCATTTTTTTGTTAAAATCTTGAAGCACTACAGTGACCTGGAATTAACATGAGTTTCCTCTTTTGGACCATTGTCCCCACTAACTGTGATCATATCTCCCTCGTGATTATCACCCAACTATTTGAGGACACCACTTCATTTTGAGTTTTCTTTTCCATGTTTCATGGGTGAATTAACTCACCCTTGATTTTAGTAGTCGAGGGTGGCCAAGTTTACTGGCCACCTCCAGTCTATTAAAACACCTTCTCTCGCTTAAAACAAAATTTTGTCATTTCTATGCAGAGGGAGGAGGTTAGGGTTGCCATACCCGAGCCTTCCTATGGATCTAAATCCTACAATGATTTGCATGATTGAGGTGGACCATATGCCATGATGATCGGAGTTGACCTCTTTGACTTATTTCTTGTCCATGCCTTCATTTTTTATGCTACCTTAACTATTGTTGTTGTTATTGTGTGTTTGCAGGTGCCTCTTCTGACATCCAAGATGCTAATATTGGTGGAAATCCTCCCTAAGAATGATGTGTCTCTTCATAGCTGCAAAAAAACTTCATCATCCCTTCTGGTGGTGGAAACAAACATAATATAAGTGATTACTATGTGGATGTACATGTTGCTATAGGAGGAGTTTCTTCTTGTAGTAGTCATTTGTCCTCCCCTTGAAGTCTTCATTTTTCCTGAGGGAGATAAGGGAGATGATGATGAGCTATGAAGATAGGGTTAAAGCCATGGAGGAGTAGTGTATACACTATAGAGATATAAAACGGTAGCTTTTGTGTTTTTTTCTTAAGCTAGGGCAGAGTGGATATTTTTGAGCAAATGTCTGGTGAAATGAGTGGATGGATAATGGATGGGTGATGGAAAATTCATGTGAGGACCTTCTTTATCATTTATTAGAGTCATGATGGTATTTTTGATTGTTTTCCTCCTAGGATATCCCTCTTGTAGCTCCACAGGCTCCTACTATAGGATTACAGGACCTTCCTGTAGCAATAAAAGTCCTTCCTATAGGATGACAAAGAGGAGATGGAATTTGGATTTCTTGATGATGGGATGGTGGAGAGAGATAGTAGTATGAATGGAGAGGATGTATACTAGGTGTATGGATAGAGGAATGGATGACATCTTGTAGGACTTGTCCTATGGCCATGAAATATGCCATTGTGTACAATTTTGCAAAACAAAAGAAAGGTTAGAAAATATGATATAATACTCTTTCTTATTATCATTTTTTTCTATTTTTCTTCAAACACAAATGCTCCCTTAGAGGAGGTTTTCACCTTGCATGCTTACCATAGGTGCCTCAAGTGAGGTTTTCACCTAGTGATCTTTATTATTTATTTTTTCCTTTTTTTTCTCCTAGGCTGACTCAGAGAGGTTTTCAAACCCTGGAGTTGGGCCTCAAATGCCTTATAGATCTTTTCATCCAGGCATTTTTATTTTATTTTATATATATTTTTTTAAATTTCTAGGAGTGTTGTGGAATGGAAGCTATGAAAATCCAAATAAAACTCAATTCTTTATTGACTTAACTGATAAATTACTTTTTGGACAAAGTTCTTCTATATAACTTCAACCTATAACCATTTACAAGCAAGGGAATGCCTTCCTCATCAATGGTTTTGATCTAGACATATCTATTTTCATTACAATTTTCCACTACATATGGGCCCAACCATCTTGTCATTATCTTCCCTTGAAAATATTTAAACCTAGAACCATATAACATGGCCGAATCCCCTTCTTGAAAAGTCTTTTCCTTGATATGCTTGTTATTCCAGACCTTCCTTTGCAATTGTATGACTTCAGTGTGTAAGAGAGATTTGATTATGAACTCATCTAATCCATTCAGTTGCAGTAACTTTTCTTGTTGTTCTATGGTGACATCTAAGTCCAACTGAGTTGTCATTCTCAACGTGTTATATTCAAACTCAATAGGAAGTATAAATTTCTTCCCATAAACCAAATCATATTGAGTTAATCAAATGGTGGGTTGGCAAGTGGTATTGTAGTCCCAAGTGGCCTCTGCTAGTCTCTCTAGCTAATCTTTCCTACTTATGCTAACAACCTTCGTGAGGATGCTCTCCAGTTCTCTATTTGTGATCTCTACTTTCCCATTTTCTTGAGGATGATAGGAATTGGATGTCTTGTGCTTGATATGGTTTTTCCTCATGAGATTTTCTATAATATTGGACGTGAAGTGTGCTCCTTTATCAGCGACTACATCCTTTGGATACCCAAACTTGTATAGAAACTTTCTCTTAAAATTTATACCACTTTCTACTCAGATGTTGCTTTGAATTTTTTTTTCTCAACCCACTTTTTCAAGTAACCAGTGGACACAATGGTGTACTTTTTATGCCCTGATGGTAGATCAGTTAGCCCAATGAAATCCATGCACCACTTGTCAAATGGCTCTAAGGCCACTTGAGGTTGTAGGGGAATTTCATCCCTCGGTGTGGGTTTTCACATACTTTGGCACTAACCACATCTAGTGGTATATCTCCTTGCACCTTGATGTAACATGAGCTAATAGTAACCAATTTGTAAAAATTTAAAGGTTGTCCTTTTTGTAGCAAGCTAACATCCACAAGGACCATCGTGACATGTTGAGAGGATGTCAAAGACCTCCTACTCTCTTACACATCTACTGAAGATTTGATCTGGTCCCAACCTAAAAATATTTCTCCCAATCTAAGTGAAATGGGAGTTTTTCCTTACAATCTTGATTTTCTCCCTGGATGATAGATTACGGGTGAAACTCCCAGCAATGAAGTAGTTTTCAATGTTAGAAAACCAAGGAGAAATAATTGTGATAACAAACAGGTGCTCATCAGACAATTGATCATCCACTGTCTTTTCATTAGCTACAGGAAATGTTAACCTGGACAAAAAGTCTGTAACAACAATTTTGCTTTCCCGATTTATCAATAATAGTCAAATCAAATTGTTATAACAATAACAACCACCTAATTATCATGGCATTAACATCAATCTTGTTCATCAAATATTTAATGGGTGCATGATCAATATATACAAAAGTTTGGTACCAAGTGATATAGTCCCTAAATTTGTTTAAAGGGTGTACTACAACTAAGAAATATTTTTCAATGATAGTGTAAGTGAGCTCAACTTTAGACAGATTCTTACTAATTAATTAAATAGGATAATGAAACTTATCCTCTACTTATCCCAAGGCTTTCCCCACATCTTTATCTTATGCATTAGTATGGATATGGAGAGGTAATGCCCAGTTGAGACCTTTTAGGATGGGTGCAGTGGTCAACTTTTTTTGACACTTCAAGGGCCTATTAACAACTATTGATCCAATGGAAATATGAATCTTTTCTGGTAAACCAAAAAAATGTGAAGCCACAGTAATAAAATCTTGGATGAATTTCCTATAATAATCTGCTAGTCCCAAGAAGCTACTGACATCCCTTTGCTTCCGAAGGGCAAGAACACTTTTGATGATCGAAATTTTGTTTGGGTCTACCTGTATCCCTTCCTTAGATATCGAATGGCCAAGGAAAATCCCCTCATTCATCAAGAACTCACATTTTTGAGCGATTAGAGAGAGATTCATTTCAATGCATTTATTCAAAACCTTACATAGATTGGGGAGAGCTTCAGGGAAGTCACATCCATAAGGAGTGAAATCATCCATGTATATTTGAACGGAATCATGAACCAATTCAATAAAAATACTCAAAAATTCCCTCTATAAAGTAGCAAGGGCATTGCAGAAAGAAAATGGAAGAACTTTACAAGCAAAGGTAACCCAACGACATGTGAATTTGGTATTTCCTTGGCCTCTGGGCCTAATATAGATTTTATTGTATCCAATAAATCCATCCAGGAAGGAGAATAATTTCTTCCCTGCAAGGCCATATAGGACTTGGTTAATGAAGGGAAAGGGAAAATGGTCCTTCTTTGTAGCCTTGATGGGTTCTCAGTAATCCACATGGGTTCTCCACTTCCCATTCTTTTGAGGAACTAACACAAGAGGTGACACTGTCTCGTTATCTAAAATGGGGTATATGAACAATGAATCTAGTAGGTTTTGTAGTTCTTCTTTCACAATGTCCTTAAGGGTTGCATTCATCCTCCCCTGGGGTTGGTGCACAGGATTTCATCCCTCCTTGATGTAAATATGGTGAGTACAGACCGAGGTATGGACAACTTTCATTTCCTTATAGCCCTAAGCAAAAGCACCCAGGCATTGCCTCAACATTTTGCACAATTGTTCTTCATGTTTGGTCAAGAGAGAAGGGTTGATCTTGAAGGTTCTAGATTGGACAAACTATACAATATTGACATGGTTTGGACTTGAGTCAATAGGGTTTAAGTGAGCCCGACAATTACTCTCAGATTCTTCCATTAACTCATCAATTGTTATGGGAGTGGGAGGTTGATTCTGAACGATATGGTCAATGAGATCATCTTCATTAGGTTTCCCCCCTCCTCTAATGATGTACAAAGTGCATATTGGGTGGGGAGTGGTGTGATACAATTCCTCTTATTCCTCCTCTTCTAAACACAAGGGTAATTCATTCTTAATAGAAGGCTGAGTGGGAGGATATCGTACCAACTCTTTAGACAAATGCCAATTCTTAATGGTAATGTTCCCATCCCTGCAACTAATGTAAGCATCAATAGTGGCTAACCATGGCATTCCCAAGATGAGAGGATAGCCATTAAACTTGGTTTTCGGCTGGAGAACCAGGAAACCAATAGGATGTTCCCAAGAGTCAATGGAGACCATAACATCTTCAGCAACTCCCTGAGGAGTTGTTGTCTATATGTCTACAAGCTGCAACACTATGCTGGTATTTCTCAAAGCCCCTTGGAGGTTTAGATTTAGCATGGTTTCCTTAGTCATCACATTGATTGTAGACCCAAGATAAATTAGGGTGTTAGGGAATATAAGGCCATCAATGTGCACATTGATTATAAAGCTTCCAAGGTCTAGATATTTCAAGAAGATCACCCTCCAAAGCATCAAATTAGATAATTGCCCAAAAAAATGTATAGTTGGGTGTCCCTTTTTATTCTCCCAATATTTTTGGAACATTTCTCCTTGATGAACTTATTATATATGGGAACATATTTAATAGCATCGAGAAGTGGTATTTTAACACAAAAATTCTTGAATTCTCCCAAAAGTTCCACCTCTTATGGGGTGTGCTGGCTAGGGTGGATGAACCTCTGAGGAAAAGGAGATGGATTGAATTGAGGAACACTCTTTTACTTCTCTTCTTAAAGCTATTTAGGTGGAGAAAATGGGTGCTTATCTGGAATAACACTCCCAAAACGTTGATCTCCTGGATTTCCACAACATAAGTAGGATAATATATCTCTCCACAATAGACCTGTTGTGCTTGCTTGTTGTTCGGTTTTGGATTTGGTTAAGTAGGAATTTGAGTTTTCTTAGGTGGAGTACGATGAGTGAGTTGTGGCTATGGTTGGGGTGGAGGAACTAAAGCAGTAGGATGGTTAACTTGAGTTCTCCACCCTTGTGATGGGTTCCCCCATTGAGAATATTGGGGTCGATATCAATGAAAAGGATGGTTGAAAAGTTGAGGAGGATATGGAGGAGAATAAGGCCATGAAGGGGGTGTGAACCGAAATGGGTTAGTGGAAGAGTACCGAGGTTGCAAGGATTCATTCTTATTTCTACCATAATAAGAGTAGTGTGAACCTTGTATGCCTTGTTAATATGGTCGAGGTCCTTGAGGTCTTATTTGATTGATGAAACAAAGTTGCTCTAAGCCCCCTTCTGCTCCTTGATATACAAATTTTAATCCTAGAAAATAAGGGAACTTGTATTTTTAATGATTTTCTTCACAGACAAGGCAGACCTCTATGATATTTAATGGGAACTCATTCCTAGGATGTCTTTTGCTGCATCTAGGGAAGAAAATAGATAGTGCCCTTTCTTTTTCCTCCTCCTTTATTTTGATTTGCATGTATTGGTAGTGCAAAGGTATGCAACATTATACTCTTTAAATCCTCTAACACGTTACCTATATCATTCTTAATGGTTGTTGTGGAGGGAGAGGAACTGACCAAGCCTTGACTAGCCCTACCATTCTTCCTAACAGCCCTAGAGTGCTTTTTGAACATAATTTTAGTTTCATCATAGGATAACAGATATATATATATCCTCCAGACAACATGTTGAGGGTTTTTGACATATATTCCCTGATCCCTCAGAGAAGAACTAGCTTGAGTGATTCAGGATCAAGGGTGCAACTTAGCATCCTATAACTGAGCTAAAATCAATTCTCATAGTCTTATAGTGATTCATCAGATATAAGAGTCATACTAAAGATTTCTTCCTTGGTTTCTTTGGACCTATAGTAATCCCTATACTTTCTATTGAAGGCTTGTTTCCTTTGGGCCTAAGTAGTGATGCTACCCCCCGAAAGACCTGTAAACCAGCACAAGGCTTCATCTTTAAGGGTAGAGGGGCATAACTTCAGTTTCTACTCATCAAAGGCATAGCCAGAGGTCTTACAGACAGTAAAAAATTCAAACATGAAGGTATTAGGATGCTCAAAGGTTAATCCATGGAAGTGCGGAAGGACAGTAGGGATTATGTTATTCATTCTAGCTTCTCCATTGGTTTCTCTGATAGGGGAAACCTCGTTGCCCCTATTTTCAACTATAGTTTGGGTAGGTGAAGTGGGTTTGTCCTCTTCCCTGATAGGTTATTAAAAAATTTCAGATTTCTCATGTATAGGGTCTTCTAACTCCCCTGTAGTCTGAGAGGGAAGGTCACAGTTAGTGAAGAAGAGTGAAGGTTGAATGTTTGAGGGTGTGGGGTTTTTGGTAAGAATTTTCGTTGATTGTCCCTACTCCTACAAGGCATGAAATTTATATATTTTTTGTTTTTACTTTTCCCAAAACTATATCCAAAACAAAAAACAATGCTTAACCAGAAACAACATCTACTTAGACACCTCCATGACAATGGCGCCAAAAAGTGGTGAGCCTTGGCACTAAACCAAGAATTTTGTAACTCCCAAGGGCTCCTCAACTCAAATTATCATCCAGGGGTTCATACAAACTTCGAAATGATAGTGCTATATGCACATTAGATATGATTCCACTCATGCCACCCTCAGTTATGATATTAGATCAAAAAGTGATGGGAGAACCTTCCTACTACTGAATTATAATGAAATATTATTGAAAAAAGGACAATTGGAAATTGATTCTAGCTATGAAAATAAAAATTCCATTGACTCAACTTGTAAAAACTTAACTAATCAATTCATTAAAGGACAAAGGCTAATCTACTTGCAAAAATAAATCTATGTTATCTTGCAAAATTCATGAAATTACCTCATCTACTTGTAGAAATGAAACTAATTTATCTTTCATGATTCATAAAACTACCAATAATAATTTCATGTAACATCTTCCTAGTTTATACTTTCTCATAAATTAGTAACCTACTTGCATGATAAATAAACTAGCTCTAATCTATTTTTACAGTGAAGAAAAGGAAGGTTTGGAGTGACCTAAGAGCTTTCCTTGATCATAATATCACAGGTGGGGGTCATTTTGCATCTATGCTAAGTCAAAGTTGCAGTGCGGATTAAAACTGATAAAGGAAAATGTTGCTACAGGTTTTCTGCATGTGATTTCTATAGGTGGGCCTGCAATGCTACAAGAAGGCCTGTAATTCTACAAGAGGGAATCTGAGTGGTTTTTGAAGGTAAAAACATTGTCTTGATGGTATGGAGAGGTGGATAGTAGTTGAAGAAAGTAAAAGGAGGTTGGTTTGATCCTCTAGTCAAGTTGAGGACTACGATGAGTGCTCTCAATGTCCTAGGTACAATGGATTATAAAACAAGGTTTTGGGATAGAGTTTGGAAGTGGAAGGAGAAGATGAAGGAGATTAGGATGGAAGTGGTGAAGGTGCCCTCATCTGCAGATCAACCATCCCCTCAATCAATCAAATTCGTGCATCCATTTATCATTAACAAAATGAAATAACTTATGATGGAAAAGATGAGTTGAATTTAAATAACATATAATTCATGCAATACCATTGATCTAATCACTAAACTGACTTCTAAGCTACAAAAACAAAAATGTAAGAAAAGAAAACTAACACTAATATATTTCCAAGAAATCATAAACACAATCTTTTTTGGCTTTGGTAGTGAATACTTCCACTCATTCTCCCGCAAGAGAGGTGATGTAGAGGCTTCAACGAGAGGATTTTATATATCAATATGTACTAAAAAGCAAGAAAATATGAACTAACTAGAATTAAGAAGAAATATATGTACACGAATAGGGACCAAAGCCTCTAGTTTGGGCCCAAATCCAAGGGTCTCAACCCTTTGAAACTAAGATGTAACTTAAAATCCAACTTCTCATTGTCAAAATGTTGAGGTCTAATACACCACATAAAAGTTGAAAATAATAATGTCAAGCTTGAAGCTCAATAGCTACACCTAGATGAAAAGAAAAATTGAATCCTAATGATCTCTTATTCTAGTTTATTTATACAAAATGGTAGCTAAATCGTATCCCTTGAAAGTAGGAATGGTTCCATCCTTAATCTAAAACATGGTCGATCTTGTCCTTCTTGGTCTTCACTTGGACCAGGAGTAACTTGGCTGCCAATGAATTTGAACTGGAGAGAGAGGATATGGTGATCCCAAGTCGAGTTTAGGGAGTTAATGAGGTGGAAAAACCCCCTCGATTCTCTCCTATATGTCTCTATTAATCCCTTGCATAGTAATAACCTAAAAAATGCTTCATTTTCTTGCAATTAAGCCACATACAATGACAACCACCTTTTACTCCTCTTAATAAGAATAATATAAGAAAAAATGTGAATTAATGTGAGAGAAGGATAGTTTTAAGGCTGGAGGATGGCATATTTATATTCAAAATATACCTATTGATGTGACTCATCAACCATGAAATCATTTCATAATGTACTTTTTGTTCTTTCTTATAATATAGTTGGTCAAAACATCTAAACAATTGTAGTAAGTAAAAGTGTAGTATTATTTTATGGATGTCATTGTAATGTTCAAAAAGGAGAAATGAAAGAACTAGATGTTAGAATGAATTTTTTTAGCAATTGTACTAAAAATACTTCACTTAAATCACTAGGGACAAGTGACACTAACAACAAAATGTGGTTGTTTCTGCTTCAGATCTGCAATAATTAAACTAGAAAGCCCTGTAGCAAAAAAGATTGTATGCGATCCAAAATGTAAAACAACAAGAAATATATGATCTAATAACCCAATAAATAAGACTTGTATATGAATAATATTTTATTAAAACACCCAGTGAAGGATATCTACAACAAGGTTCTGCAAATCTCCCTTCGTTGTGTTGGCCTTTGATGTCCTTGTATTCCAACAATCTATTCTCATAATGAATATGTGAAAAACCAAAAACAAAGAATGGAACTCAAGTGGGAGCTCAAATGTGAGAAGACGATGATGGTGAGAATGATAATGGTCAAGGTGAAGAATGAATGGGAAACCCTCTTATTTATAAAAAATTATTGGGTTGATCTTGAAAATGGAAAATAATAAAATAATATTGACCAAATCAAGATCTCATCATTAGGAATACTTTATTAAAAATTTTGGAGAGGGAAAAGCTATTTAAAATGGTCAAATATATTTATTTAGAAATAATTAACAAATAAAATGATTTATTAATTATTTCATGAGGATTAAGAATAGTGTGAAATTGAAATAATTATTAAATAGTGATTTAACAACTACTCAAAAAATAGAATTAAGAAATAATAAATAAATAGTGATTTATTTAACTATTCCTAGGTGACATAGTCAAATGTGGCAAGGAATAATTATCAAACAATGATTTCATAATTATTCCTAGAGAAAATTAAATAAATAATGATTTGTTCAATTATTCTTGTGGGGTATTTTAATTTTAATAAAAAACAAATTAATAAAAATGGTTTACTAAATTATTTCCCAAGGGTGAAAGTGATTTTACTATGGAAAAATTAATCCTACATGGTGTATTTCAATTTTCCTAGTTAGAAATGGCTAGATGATCATTTTTTAGGTGATAATAGATTCCCCACCAATGTATGAGTGTTCAGAGAAAATTGTATGACCGAAATACGTTGTACGTTACACTTCCACGAGATACCAAAGGGGAGTGAAAGAGAGAGAGATACAATTGAATAATTGCAATGAAGGATGAAGGAATGGAGGGGGTGAGACCTACTAAATTGATATAAGTCTCCTTTTATTTTGGAGTACATGATCTCAAATGAGGTGGGGAGGCATACCAATACCCACTACGATAAATGAGTACAAATAATAATG
>APFE031097301.1:34058-44422 GCA_000404065.3 Pinus taeda
CCCTCAGTTTATGGAAATTTATGATTGGGTTTGAAGTGCCCAAAAATGTCTATAACAGTTGCCCCCTAAAGCATGAGGTCATTAATCTTTCTGATGTCAGGTGAAATGCTTTACTATGAGGATCCGAAGTTTTTTCAAGCTGGGAGGCAACCTGTAATAAGATACAATACAATACATTATTTTGACAACATTTTTTCATGATCTAGCTGAGGCTAGCATTCCCATGCTCAGCTTTATAAATTCATTTTCATGTACATAGGACAAACAATCATCTGTGTGATAGACTGATTATATGGACTCATCATCCTTTGATTTGGATGATCATCTGTTTGGCAATGATGTACACTTGATGTCTTTATATTCCTGAATATGTCACAACCTGGATGGATGAAACTAGATCCAGGGTCTTCAAAAATCGTTCAATCTTCACTCGGAGTACAAGTCGATCCATGTGAAAAATGTTCTGGAGTTGAACATGGAAAGACATCGCGTGATTACTAGCCAATGATGTAAGCTGTTAACAGGCGCGAGAGGAATCACCAATAATGACAATTATCCTCAAGCTACTACAATACAATTCATGTGGTGTGAAAAAGGACTTGGTGTCGAACACCACATAAAATCTCTCGGTCGAAGGCCATTGATGTAAACCTGTCGCCGAAAGTGAGAAACTTGCCATTGAGGCATGCAAGCTTCAAAGTACTGAAAGGGTTGTTCCTAAGTCAACTTCTTGGATAATGAGCTGATGTCGACAGGAAGTGACCCATCACAGGAGGGCCTTAATGAATCCCACATCAACGACATGGAACGAAGAAAATTATTTTGGAGGTGAAAACAATCTGACGATATAGGGTTCAGGGTGGCGCTCATGAAGGAATGGAGCATGAATGTATTGCAGTGGGTGAGACACAGGTGAATTGTCTGAATGAATTCTCTTGAACATATCGGTGACACTAACAATGGATTGGTAGCGTTAACCCCAAAGAAGGATGGTGTGATGAACCAATGGTGATGACCAGTGAACGAAACAGCCCAACCTAGCATGGATGTGGAAGGAAAGTGTCATGTTCAAGAGCGACTTGCTACCAATAAAGTTTTTTCAAGTTTTCTTCCCAATTTTCCCCAATCATTGCTGACTAGTACCTCTTTATTTTTGTCAAAATTGAGGAGGATAACATATGCTTGTTCTATAATCCGCCCTTCGGGCGAACCTGTTGCTATATTTTAGTGACCCTAGTGACAGTGAAACTCGTTCTCGTCCATTTGGATGAGTTTGTTGCTATTCGGTTTTAACGAGTTTAACGACAAAGATAACTCGGTCCCTTTCAATTTTAGAGAGTCTGAAAGAAACTGAAAGGAGACTCCAATGATTGTTTTTCATCATATAATCCCTTAAGTCCGAAAAAGCGTAAAATAATACAAAAGGGATGAATTTTCGATAGTTTTAATGAGTCGAACAAGACAAGTGCTCGATCGTTTTGTGTAATAATCCCTCAGGTCCAAAAAGATTAAAATCTAGAGGAGGGATAGCACTTCTGACGACTTTAACGAGCCGTAGAGGCCAATCGCTCGTCAATCTTTTCATATTTTACGAGTCACCTGAAAAGAGCTTAAAGGAGACTTGTTTTTGAGGAACGAGTGATGGTTTCGGATAGTTGTTGATTCCAGGTAAGATTTGGAATTTTCCAATCATGGAAGTGTCACAAGGATGGCTAATAGAATCACTCTTCACAAATGTTCCTCGAAAAGGTAAACAATCATATGGGGGTGAATGATCGGCTAAAAACAGAGTGGAGGTGATGATGAGAACACGACCAAGGCTCAAAAGTTGGCGATAAGGCATTCACGATGGTTATTTACCGGTTCATTTTTTAATGAGCTTAAATGCCGGGGGAAACATTTTCTCATGACTTATGTTTATTTTTTAACGAGCTTGAACTATGCGCTAAAACTGCTCATGGAGGGTTTATTTTTTAACGAGCTTGAACCCTACGGTAACATTGCTCGCGATGATGGTCATTGAGTCTTTGATTCACCATTAGCATTTTGTTCTTTCAAATATTGTACTACTTGTTCATTTGCTTCATCAAACCGATTAGAAATGAAAACATATGCTTGATAAATGAGTTAAGAACACTAGTAATTTACTTGAATTACGAGCATGGTAAATTAAAAGTGACTTTTACCTCTCATTTTACCATTTCATTTGAATTTGGTTTGTTGGAGCTCTAAAGGTGCTTTTCCCCCCTGATTTTCACCAACGGATTCCGGGAGATTCTGTGGACGATTCTCGATGCCACTTGGACCAAGTAGGAGCTAAACTTGTGCTCTTCAATTGCATGCCTTTCATTTTGGATTCTGAGCCTGTTTCCTTGTTCTGCTGAGCCTCTGGGGTTTGAAGAACTCACCCTGGGACCATCACACCCTTCCTTAATCGAAAGGTGCGATGCATACTAACCTTCTCACTGACCATATCTCTGTTCGTTGTTCTTTATAATGTTCTTATGTTTTTTGATAAAGACTAATCAAAACTCATGTGATCATGCACATGTTGGACCAATTTGACCGGCAATACATTGCAGAGACCTAGTGGCTGCTCTAGCAAGAGAGGATGTTGGGAGGGGCATCCTTCACGACCTTGATGTGTTCGAGACTCTTCCAGCACTAGAGGACCAGATTGAGGGTCTTACCCTTGGTATCCTGGATGTGAGGACCGATGAGCTGCCTCTACAGTTGTAGCGACATACTACTGGAGTGCTGAGTCGATGGACTAGGATTTTACGCATGATTGCACAGGTGGTGACTTGTTATCACCAACATCATTAGACTAGGATGCCCCCTAGCATTTTGAGTTTTGGGTCATTTGACTGACTTTGTCTTGGTTACAGAACATTGTGTATAGCCTACAAACAGTTATGAAATATATTTTTGATTTTCGGAGCTTTATTTTGGTTAAGTTACATGATCCTGCTGCATATATTGATGTGATGCTTCATTTTATAAATGTCGCAAATGTCTATCTAACACATAATTTGCCAATGAGTCCATTAATGTGTTTAAACATATAGAAATATGTTGATACTAGATGAAATCAAACTGTCCTTCCAAAATTTTGACCCTTAGGAACATGAAATAGATAGTTGGATTTCGTACAGAATAGATGCCCATGAGTTGTAGAATGACGAGCTGTGAGTCTAGCCTGATGACAAGTCGACGTATGCCATGTGTGATGGCATCAGAAAGGAGTTCCATCAATGCACTATACTCAGTGATATTGTTCGTAGACCGACCAATACACACTCCTCTAAAACTTACTAACTCGCCGCTAGGATTGAAAATGGCCCATGCCGCAGAAGACAGGTTCCGCGAACTATGACTTGCTCCATCAACATATCCAACGAATGATTCCAGTGGGTTTGACATCTGCAATGAATGCAAAAATAGGATTACTTGACCAAAATAAATGCTCTTGGCAAAAATAGGATTACTTGGCGAAAATCAAGCATAGTAACGCTTGAGGTACAACCCATTACGAGGTTGCGCCAGTGGAATCCCATCATAGTCCATCAACTCGTAGGCTCCTTTTGCTAATACATGCTTAACAATATAGGGACCCATCCATAATGATTTGAGTTTCCCTGCTCCCAACTTATCGGATTCCTAGTCGTAAAGTAAGACCAAGTCACCTTCCGAGAAGACGCGAGGTTTGACATTTTTGTCGAACTATGCTTTGACTCGTTTCTTATGAGCTTTGTTAGCCGAAGCTGCATCACGATTGGTTTCATCCAATTCGATTAGTTCCAGGAAATGAGCCTCTTCTTCTGAGGTTCCAGGGAGAAGGTCGACTGCGAGTTTGAGGGACGAGATTTCACATTGAACTGGTAAGATTCCTTCCAGACTATACACAAGTTGAAAAAGCGTGAACCCGGTTGCATTTCTTACCAATGTCCGGTATGTGCACAAGGCTGAGTACAGGATTAGGTGCTAATCCCATTTGTGGACTCTGATCATCCTTTGCAGCATGCGCTTTAGGACTTTGTTGATTGCCTCAACCTATCCGTTAGGTTGCGGATAATATGGAGTAGAGCTATCGTGGGACAATCCTAATTTGGCAGCCAACTCAACCATCATGTGATTGCGAAAATGCGATCCATGATCTATGACTATGGCTTGTGGAATGCCGAATTTGGAGACTATGTGATTAAAAAAGAAAAGGGCAGCCTTTTTGCCGTTGTTGTTTAATGTAGGCATCGCCTCGGCCCATTTGGTAAAATAGCCTACCGCGACTATTATATACCCATGCCCCCTGTCCAAGGTGGGGTTACATGTCATGAAATCTATTCCCCATTTGGTGAATGGCCCAATAGCTACTACTGGTTGCAGCGGTGCAGGTGGTCTTCTAGTTTTGCTATCGAAATTTTGGCAAGCATGACAAGTTCTGACTGCGGTTATGCAATCTTTGAACATTGTTGGCCAGAAGTATCCTACACAGCAAAATTTTTTGTGTCGTATCATAACCAGATTGATGCCCCCCACATGCGCCTAAATGATAGTCAGTCAGGACATTTTCGGCCTCCTCATGGGTGAGGCACCTCCGCGAAACTGTATCGATACCACAACGGTAAAGGGTATCATTGACGATCATGTAGTCTTTCGATTGGTATCGAATCCATTGTTGTTCAGAGCGTGAGGTATTAGACCTATATGTTTTTGTGTGGAGATAAATTATTATATCTCCGTACCACAGATCGCTTGAAGATATCAGAAACAAATTTTCATCCACGATTGCTTCTTCGGATGTTGCTTTGTTGGACGATGATGGGAGATCACATAGTAACTCCGTGAATACCAGGGCTTTCTTTGATTTGGATTTTTTGAATTCCAAATCAAACTCTTGTAGAATTGCTATCCATTTTGAATATTTTTCCCCCAGCAACTGTCGCGACAATATATAAGTCATGGGGTTGCAATCTGATAAAATGGTAGTTTTCTTGAAGAGGACGTAGTGTCAAAATCTCAGTATCGCTTGAACAGCTGTGAGGGCGAGATTTTCAAAGTAGGAGTATTTCATTTCCATATCATTTAAGTTTTGGCTTAAATAATATATATGATGTTCAATTCCATTGTCTTCTTGAACTAAAACCATTGCTATGGTCGTATCTCCTGTAGCCAGATATAGGTTAAAGTCTTTTTGATAATCAGGAGCATACATTAATGATGCTTGTATTAGAGATTGTTTTAAAGCGTCAAAGGAAGCTTGCGTGACCTGATCCCAAACGAAGGGTACTTCTTCTTTCAATAAACAAGTATAACCTTTAGCTAGTTCGACGTAATTTGGAATGAACATCCTGAGGAAATTTGCTTTCCCTTGGAGTTTCTGAATCTGAAGCATGTTTGAAGGTGGAGGCAAATCAATGATTTCCTGAACCTTCCATGGGTTGAGACGAATTCCCTCCTTTGATACCACGAAGCGAAGTAAACGACCAAAGCTAACACAAAATACGCATTTGTGTGGATTGAGTCATATCTTTTAGTGTCGACAACGTAGAAATATCGCTCTTAAATGGCGTGGATGATCAGTCCACTTTCGCAAATGAGCTGGAAGATCGTCGAGATATGGTTGAATGATGTTTTTGATGTCATGGAAAGAATAGTTCATTTCTCTCTGAAAAGTTGCCCCTGCGTTCTTCAAACCAAAGGGTAGCTTGCGATATGCGAATGTGCCCCATGGACAAATGAATGCAGTCTTTGACTGGTCCTGTGGGCAGATATTTATTTGATTATACCCAGAAAATCCATCCATAAATGAAAAGATTTTGCATCTGGCGCATTCATCAATTATCTGGTCAATAAAGGGTGTAGGGTAGTTGTCTTTTGGACAAGCTTGATTTACATCCTTGTAATCGACGCACACTCTAATCATTCCTTTTTCTTTCATCACAAGAATAATATCCGATACCCAATCGGTTAGAGGAATGGGGTAAATGAAACTAGCATGGAGGAGTTTTTCAACTTCCGCCTTGATGGCAACGACTTTCATGGGGTGCACCTACCGTAGCCGTTGTCGTACCGGTTTGACATCTGGATACATCTTAATTTTGTGTTCAACTATGCTCGAGTCAATACTTGGCATTTCGTCATATGACCAAGCAAAGACATCTCCGAGCTCACGAAAGAGAGCGTTATATATTTTCAGTTCTAAAGAAGAACAAGATTTGCCAACATGAATATTCTCTACAACATCTGTTTTGGATGAGATATTTATGGCAGTTGTCTCTTCGATATCGGATAGGTTTCTCTCGGAATCCACTGTATTTACAGTATTCGTCATAAATTCAAATACTGAAGGATGGTGTAGGTTGCTGGAATTATCTTCTTTCCAGTTTAGAAAATGGGAACGATGGTGGTAATCTTCCCATGGTGCCCATCAATCATCATCGATTGAACGATTCCTTCATCTGTAGAGTGTACTTGTGACCAAGGATCTGAAGGGGTGCCATATTCCTTAGACCTATCTATCCAAACACTCAATGAGCGTTGATGCGGGTTTGCCTCCCATGCTGAAAACATTGACTGCTATAATATTTCCAGTGGGGTTAGAGGCAAAAATTGCAGATGATCCATTTTAACATCGTTTTATGACATCTTTTGAATGGAAGATATCATATTGCAGGTTCCTACATTAGCCACTTCCGCCAAATTTGTAGGAGGCGATAGGGTAAAAGTTCCCATTAACGTAGGGTATTTTAGTAGGCCTACTCCGATATTGTGAAGCATGCTAGGGCTTCCATGGATCATCGAAATGCTTCCCGTAACTTGCGAACTATTAGGGATAAAAGTTTGTTCGTCAATGATTATAATTCCTCCTTGCGAAGGAAATGTAATTTTCCTAAAGTAGGTCGACACAACGGCTGCCATGGCGTATATCCAGGGTCTTCCCAGTAGGATGTTTTAATTGAGGTTTCCATCGTTGACTTCAACATCGATTTCTACTGTTTTACCCCCTAGTTCGACTTGCAAGTTACTTAGTATTCCATATGAGGTGTATGTTCGTCCATCAAATGCTTTCAATGTCATCGATGACCGCGACAAGGATGGAGACCCTAGAGTTTTCCAGCAACTCATCGACATGATACATGTGGATTCCCCCTCATCAATAATCATTCTATGAACAGTTTTGTTGAGGGATTTCACTTGAATGAGGAAAGCTAGTTGAGCTGGCAGCTAAGGGTCGTATCCTTTATGATTAAAAGATACAAGATTGGAATCCATTGGGTCAATCCCACCTATTGCTGATAATAAAGCCTGATTTTGGGAGGGGCAATTTTGTAGTACCTCAAGAATCAACATCGTTGATGGCGATCAGGCTAAATCCTCCACTATATTATAGTGCTGTGCTGCTCAGGCACGAGGATTAAACGTCGATTTCTGTACTACTCCCTTTGGCAGTTTTATTGTTAATTCAGGAATGATGGGTGGCACAACTTCGGTCGAAGTTGCTGTTGAACTACTAGGTTGATCATTATCCTTGTTGTTCAACATCTATGGATTCCCGTAATATTTACTCCTTGTCAATATGAGAGCATCATTCAGTTGCTTTGAAACTGACAACATCAGCACTTGGGATGGGGAAGCATTTTCACTAGCAACTAGATCTATTCCTGGGTTTGGAAACGGATCAGTCAATACAGCCGAGGTTTTTGAACTTTTGAAGAATTTTCTAAGTTCATCTTTATATGGACATTATCTGGTCCAATGATCCTCGTCACATATACTGCATGGATTTCTTGGTTTCTTATCCCCAGAAGGGTTTGCAGAAGATTTTTTAGGAGATGTTTCCTCCAGGTTTTTCTTCTTCCCTTGTTTTTTCTTCTTGCCTCCCGGTTGCTTGGGTTCTTTGCCTTTGTCTGTTGACACGGCATTTACTTCCGAGGCTAGAAGTTCCTCATTTGCATTTTGACTCGAAACCGTGCGGGCCTTTTTCTATGTAGCCTTTGCGGTTTTAGTGCTTGTCATACCTATCACACCATCACTGGCATGAGAATCTTTGTTTGATTTAGGAGGCGGAGGAATGGAAAAATCGGGTCTAGGAGAATCAGGGATTTTATCGTAGAGCGTGCCAGACTGAGTATAAATCAAGTCTAGATATTGTGCACGAGCAATAACTTGCTCTTCAGTGAAGACTCCTCCCTTTTCCACATCTTCTGTAATAGCAGGTAACAGAGACTTAATAAACCATTCAGCTAATAGCTGATTAGGAACATACGTTTTTACCATTCTACGATGACGTCACCACTCATGAATATGATCGGATATATGAGTGGCTGTCATTTGTTTGAAATTGGTAAGTAGCTCAGTTCCTATTTTATACCTTATAGGTAACTGAAAATGGGTTAAAAAGGTTGTGGCTAGGGTACTGAAGTTATCAAACAAAGCTCTAGGCAGTTCGATATACCACTTTGCTACCGGACCAGTTAACATGCACTGAAAGAGGCGAAGCTGAATCGAATCATCATTGAGAGTGTTTGATGAACACCACAAATGAAAGGTCATCACAAGATTCGATGGGTCTTCGCCCAGATTCCCATTAAATTTAGGAATATCTTACGGAAGTTTATGCAGAATCGCCGACCACCAAGGGGCATAGGTAATTGGACTGTTCGTTAGTCAACTCAAATCCGGTAACTCTAAAGTTTCCACGAAAGGAAACTATTGATTCAAGCTTGGTTGAGCATACCCAGGATAAGATGGAATTGTTTGAGCAGTTGGTCTTTGCATACGAGCATAATGCATTTGATGTTGGCAACTTTGGTAAGGTTGATGGGCATAACCATTATGATATAGTTGATATGGCTATCCATTACTTGCAAAGACTTGTTGCTCATATCCTTGGTAAGCCTGATGGAATTGCGGTTGTTGGTATTGCACTAGCCATGGTTGTGAAGTCATTGCCTATTGTCCAGTACTGACTGTTTGATCAAGATGGGGGTTGGTGTTCTTCGTTTGAACCTGTGTCATTCCACTAGTTGGTGATTGTGGTTGTGCCGTGGGTACAAGAGTTGTTGCATTACAACCTGCGAAACTTGAGGTTGGCATACAACTGGTGACGCTTGTGCTTGTGATACTACCACAATAGCTGGCATAGTGGGGATGTTTGTCATAGGTAAACTTTGTTGTATTGAGCATACAACTCTTGGTTCTTGAGACATGATTGGTACCCAACCGCTAGTTGTGAACTCACGCATGGTTGTCCTTCCGAGGAAGGCAATGAAAGGGTACACATCCCTCCATACGATGGTAACTAGTACTTAAAGGAATGAATTGCCTTTGGGGACCAGTTTGCCGAAATTGACCTTGTGATGGATCAATTTGTTGAGACTCAACGTAAGAGATTCCAGATATAATTCTGGACGAACAAATGGGAATAGTCCATACTGTCGAGATAGCCCCTGGATGGACTCAATCCAGTGACTGAAAGCTGGTTGGGACAGATGGCACGCCGATGAACATTGTTGGAATAGCAGAAGGAGCTTCTGTTGTTGCTGTGTCGGGTAACACAGTCCTTGATGTTGCCAGTTGTTCAGACATATTAAGCCTATCCAAAATATTCCTCAGCGATTCTTTAGGAACTTCTGATGGCGGGTGAATATCTTCTAATGAAGAAGGATACGGGGCGATCCCAACTCCAAGTTGCATTGGAGTGCTAGATGGAGGATCTTACACAATCTCTTCTATGGCAATCAATCCGGGAGGAAGAGGCAGATTGTCAGGTCCGTAAAATATTTCTGGTGCCGAAGAAGATGTAAGTTCTGCAGCAATAGACGGTTGGGTAGTAACACCTTCCGAATTGGCTATAGACGGAGCTGGTTTAGGAATATAAGTGTTAACCGTCACACTAGGATCAGTTGTAATGTCCTTTTGTTGTTGCAGAATTTCTTCTGTAGAGGCAGGGATACCAGAAATGTTCGGAGTAAATGAAGTCTTTGAGGATGTTGGAGTGCTTGCTCCAACCAACCTAGGGGACTTTGATCCAGTAAAACGAGTTCTCTTTGTCCGTAATGGTTTCGCTTCTAGAGTCAACGATGTTTGACTCGTAAGTCTCCGCGAACGACGAGGTTTTGATTGTCTTTCTTCCACGATTGCAGATTACTTGATCAACTCAAACTAAAAGGGGAAAAATGTTTTTTGAATTAAATGAATTTTACATGCTTTGACACAACTTGTTTTCTCAATTTTAAAGAGTCGAGAAAAAACAAAAGATGACTCTAGTCACCTTCGATTTTTATTGAGCCTGAAGTGACAAGTGCTCAAAGGACCTTTTCCTTTAAGGAGTCTGAAAAGGAGGAAAATGGACTTCTTTGGAG
>APFE031097302.1:0-14691 GCA_000404065.3 Pinus taeda
AAAGGGGGTTTCGACAACCAACCTTTCAACCCACAAACTGACAAAAGAGTGACTCGTTACAGGGTTTGAGGGAAGCTGAGAAGTGTTATTAACATACAAGAAAAAATCTAGACGCTCAAAGATATAAACAACTCTTTTCTACAAATTTTGTTGCATTCATATAAAACCTGAATCTATTGTTTCCCATGAAAAAACATGTCTATAGAATTCTGTTCAGTCATAAAACAAAAAGGAGCAGAAATACAGTATGCGAGTGATATTTCAGTACTGAGAACATAAAATATTAATTAGATTTAACATTTGGGAAAAAACAATTATACAACCCATAATTTAGTTACAAAAATAGTCATGCTAAAAATATTAAGGACTTGGCTTAATCTGAGCACAAAATTAAATAACTAGCAACTAGTCCAGCACAAGGACTCTTGAACTGTTAACAAGAAAAACTGACCAACATTCAAATAAGTTACAGGGGCTCAACCCCAGATAATTCACATCAGATTACAAAAGAACCAAGGAAATGTTCACATAATTACAATTGACATAGTCAGAGGCGAATTCAAGCTAGAAAATTCATCCAAGTGACCAAGCCTCAGGCCAGGACAGCCGCGGCCTCATAACCCATGAAACCTTGAAGTAAGGCTGTAGAATAATACTGCTCCAGGCTCGATAAGCAATACTTTGAGAGCTAGAATCATAAAAAAAAAAAGAGAAAGGTCCATAACCCTTGCAAGGACACCTCTCATATAGTGTACATCCATGAAAGTTCAACTCAGAACCATGAAAGTTCAACCCAGAACGATATCTACTTACCCAGTGGTCTGTGCAGGGGGTAGAGAGTCCAAATGGCCGTGACTCGAGCCAACATTCTTTGGCCGTGCATCTTGCTCTTCCATCCCAGAAACAAACAAAGAAAATCTGTTACAACCATGAGTTGTGTAATGCCAAGAAGGATGAGTAACAGAAGAAAGAGGAATGGATATGAATACTTACCCAAGTCATATAAATCATTGGAAATCTATGCAATCTGATAACTGAACTGAAACCCTGAGTAGTAACCATAGCATGCAGATAGCTTTTGGCACAGTGGAAGGCAGAACAACGGTGGATCGAGCGCAAAGAAACAATGAGCTGAATGAACCATACCACCAGGGTAATGAGTACAAAACCCTTGATTTGATGTTTAACCCTTAGATCTGTTGCCAAAAATGTCCACCGTCAATGACTAGAGGAGTGTGAGGTGCATAAACACTGTTGGTACTCCTACCCTTACCACACCACCGAAACAAAGCAGGGGATAAATGTTAAGCCAGGTGGAAAGAGCAAGTGAATCTGGAAGGACGGGGGACACTGTCACTTTAATGCAAAGGATTATCATGTCATCAGAAAGTTTTCTAAGCACTGGGAATCATGTATTGTAACCCAAGGTGATATATATATATATATAACATCTGGACAACGATAACTTGATACAAGATAACTTGATACCACTTGTGGTAGGTACATGACGAGTGGTATCAGAGCCAAGTTTATGGAAAAACTGTGGCCTCTGGGATTTGAAAAAGAAAAAAAAATTGATAGACAAATAAAAGTACATACCATTTATTTCCATCTTTGTTGAGGAGTTCAAGTAAAATTTTGGAAAAAAAAAACAGTTAATGCGCTGAGCTTTGTTTTTTTCCTGTCGCTTTTCTTATGCTAAGTACAGGAAATGTGAGACTAATAGCATGAGGTGGGCAAAGAGTGCATCACGCAGGTTTGCGGTGGGTCAAGGACCTATAACTGGTCCTGAGAATAACCTTGAGCTATGGGTATAGCTTGGAGAGGAGGCTCGCAATACAAACCAGGCCATTTTCGAGACAGTACAGGAGTTGAAAAATGAGATGGCCTGGTTATAGGAGGATAACGCAAGGTTAACGATGGAACAAGAGAGGATTATAAAGAGCCTATCTGATAGACAGAATTAACAGCCATCAAACCCCAGTGCTGAGAAACAGAGAATATCAAAAGAGCAGAATCATCACACAGAAGCTGAAGAGTCAGAAGGAAGGGAAGAATGATATGATAATGTATCTGAACAGTAGACATCAAAAAGGCAACGGATAGAGTTGCAAGGATAATTTCATAAGATCAAATCGCCACACTTTGACAGAGAACATGAGGAAGTAGCTGAGGTGTGGTTGATAAATATGAAAAAATACTTCTAGCTATATGAATACGATCACAACCTGAAGGCATGATTGGCCATCTTCCAATTATAGGGAAAAGCCACCCTGTGGTGGGAAGAAGTTAAGATCGTAAGAGGAGTAAGCACAGAGAACGTAACTTGGGAGAAATTTCAAAAGTAATTTAAGGAAAGATACCTGACCGAGCGTTTTTATGATGAAAAGGCAAGAGAATTCCATGACTTGCGGCTGGGACAACAAACTATGGACAAATTTATCACTCATTTTACTTCATTGCTTCATTATGTGTCTTATATTATAGAAGAAAAAGCTAAAGTGTAGAGGTTCATTAGTAGTTTACCTTTGAAGATGCAGGAAAGGATTGAGTTTGACAATCCAAAGACAATGGCTGAAGTAATTCGTAAAGGTAGAATTTGTTACTAGCAAAGTAAATAGAAGGGGGAAATTCTAGGTAAAAGACGGAATGACAAGAGAAGTAATAAGCTAGCTAGAAACAGTAAGGGAAATCGTGGTAGTAGTAAGAAGGGTTTTGGCAAGGGGCAAAGTAGCATAAATATATAGAAAAATT
The DNA here is from genome assembly GCA_000404065.3 of Pinus taeda. Taxonomy (NCBI): domain Eukaryota; kingdom Viridiplantae; phylum Streptophyta; class Pinopsida; order Pinales; family Pinaceae; genus Pinus; species Pinus taeda. The sequence goes on from APFE031097302.1 coordinate 2,755, forward strand.
CGCTTAGGCCCAAGCCTACCAATGAATCCAGAATCAACGAACAACCTATAAAGTTTGACAGCGAAGGGGCAGCAAGGCCTCCTGTGCAGTGTTGGGGTTGTGGTGGGCCTCAATACTTAAAAACCGTCCTCAACAAAAAGGGACCAAATAGGTTTCCCAAATTCAGGAAGCATCGACAGTCGGCGATATAGGATGAAGTTTTCCATGGATTAATGCGGCCCTGGAGGATCGCCAGGTGGAGTACCAGCTGACCATGGTGGAATTCGAAGGTAAAATTTCAGAGCTTACTATAACTATTTTAATTGATCTTGGAGCCACATTAATTTATATTAGTCCTAAGGTTGTAGAGAATTGTAAATTGTAACTTGTTAAATTCAAGAATCCGTGCCTAGTACAGTTGGCTACAGGGGCCAAGAGGCGAGTGGTTGCAAAAGTCAATAACTACTCTTTAAAGATAGGAGGGCAGCCAGTGTTGGCAGATTTAAATGTGCTTCCCCTTGGTTCGTATGATGTTCTAATCAGTATGGACTGGCTAGAAAAACACTGGTCCTTAGTCAATTGCAAAACAAAGACTATTTATTATAGAGACGAGCTTGGAACAAGGAAAGAAATGTAAGGGATTAAGCGGCCAGTATAGGTTTGGCCAATAATCACCTCTCAGTTAGCAAGATGCATAAGGAAGGGGTGTCAGATCTATGCCATCCAAGTGGGCTATGCTAACTCGAAATATAAAATAGCTACATTGGATAACATCCTTGCCATACAAGAATTTGCTGATGTGTTTCCAGAGGAGATTCCCAGACTGCCACCTAAAATGGATATAGAATTTACTATCAAATTGATACCAGGGGTAGCTCCAGTATCTTGAGCACCCTACAGAATGAGTACACCAAAGTTGACAGAGTTAAAAATGCAATTACAAGAACTGTTAGACAAAAACTATATTCATCCCAGTGTGTCTCCTTAGAGAGCTCCGGTTTTGTTAAGAAAAAGGACGGTACCCTTTGCATGTGCATAGATTATCGTCAGTTGAACAAACTGACAATCAAAAATAAGTATCCTCTACCCTGGATTGATGAACTTTATGACCAAGTGAAAGGTGCAACAGTATTTTCCAAGATCAATTTGTGATCAGGGTATCAGCAAATCAGGATTAAGGAAGAATACATCGCTAAAACAACTTTTAGAACAAGGTATGGTCATTAGAAATTTGTGGTGCTACCCTTTGGGTTAACTAACGCCCCCGCAACTTTTATGTGCTTAATGAACAATATATTTCATCAATATTTGGATAGATTTGTGCTGATATTTATTGATGATATACTAATATATTCCCACACTATGGAAGAGCACAAGGAGCACCTCAGATTAGTGCTGCAAACCCTCCAAGAACACCTGTTATATGCCAGGTTCAGTAAGTGTGACTTCTTCAAGGAAGAAATGTAGTATTTGGGCCATATAATCATGAAGGAAGGGATCGCAGTAGATCTCTAAAAGATAACGACCATAATGGAGTGGCCCGTACCGAAGGATGTTGCGGACATTAGATCATTTGGGCTAGCTGGCTACTACAGACAATTTGTAGAGGGGTTCTCAAGAGTAGCATATCCTATCACTTCCTTATAGAAAAAGTGAAGGACTTTCAGATGGACTTCGGAATGCTAAAAAAGGTTTTGAGAAGCTTAAGAATCTGCTCACCACTGCACCCATTCTGAGCATAGTTGACACTAATAAGGACTATGTGGTGTGCACGGATGCAAGCAAGGACGGTGTAGGAGGCGTGTTGATGCAAGAAGGGAAAGTAATTGCTAATGAGTCAAGGAAACTAAAAGAACATGAGCAAAAATATTCCGCTTACGACTTAGAATTGGGAGTCGTAATACACGCCTTGAAGATGTGGCGACATTACCTTATGGGAAGGAAATTTTTATCGCTAAGAGACCACCATAGTTTGACCAATTATTTTAGCCAACCCACTTTAAATGCTAGGCAAGTACGGTGGGTGGATTTCGTAATTGGTTTTGACTTGAAATCAAACATTTGAAAGTGAAAGAGAGCTGGGTGGTGGACGCGTTAAGTCGAAAATTACAGTGTTTATATGAAATTTCCTGTAGCAAATGGAAGAGCCCCTTCGAGGAGATGATTAAAAAAGCAATAGAGCAAGCTGCTGTATACCAACAGATAAAATAGCAAGTACAACAACCTACCAACAAGGAAAATTAGCAAGATTATGGGGTGGATGATGCTAGAATGTTGTACTACAAAAAGAGGCTATATGTGCCCATTCAGAATAGCATTAAGAATCTGATTTTAGATAAATTTCATATCAGTCACTATGCTAGACACCCAAGATATTAGAAAATGATCATTGCGCTCAGAAAAGAATATTTCTGGCTGGGTGTGAAGAGAGATGTGGCAGAGTACTTGGCACATTGTTTAGAATGTCAACAAATTAAGGTAGAACACCAACAACCTGCGGGGTTATTGCAACCGTTACCCATTCTGGAATGGAAGTGGGAAACCATTTCTATGGAATTTATAACAGGTTTTCCCAAGACGAGGAAAAATAACGACTCCATCATGGTGGTGGTGGACAAATTAAGTAAATCAGCACATTTTATCCCTGTGCAATCTACTTACAAAGCTGTGCAGATTGTTCATATTTTTATGCAAAACATATTTAGGTTGCATGGTTTACCAAAAACAATAATCTTTGACCATGATGTAAAATTTACATCAGTCTTTTGGAAAACATTGTTTGCAGAACTGGGAACACAACTAAATTTTAGTACAACATATCACCCTCAGACAGACGGGCAAACAGAACAGGTGAACTAGGTGGTGGAAGATATGTTGAGGGCATATGTAATGCAGCAATCGACCAGGTGGGAAGATTACATGCACTTGGTCGAATTCGCATCCAATAATGGCTTTCATATATCACTGAAAATGAGCCCGTTCGAAGTATTGTATGGGCGGAAGTGTCACACACCCTCAAGCTGGGGTGGACCAGAAGACAAATTAATGTTGGGGCTGGAAATTCTTAGGGAAATGGAGGAAATGGTCAAAAAGGTACGGTCTAATTTAAAAGCCGCTCAAGACAGGCAAAAGAACTTTGCTGACCGGAAAAGGAGGTTTAAAGAATACCAAGTTGGTGATCATGTGTATGTGAGAATTCAAGCAAGAAGGAGCACATTGCAATGGAGCGGTTGTACCAAGTTGGCACCTCGACATTGTGGACAATTCCAGGTCTTGGCAAGAATTGGGCCCATGGCTTACCAGCTCGCCCTGCCAAGTCACATCCGAGTCCACAATGTCTTCCACGTCTCTGTATTAAGAAAATATGTTTATGATCCTAAACATGTAATCAGATGCTAGGATGTACAAGTGAGAATTATTTCTGGTAGAACAGTCTAAAAGTTTTCTTTAAAAGAAACTGATTTAGAATGTTTCATGTTGCGGGTCGAACCAGAAGGAGAAATCTTGGTCAAGTTGCCGAACATTCTCGACCGGAGAGAAGTACTGCTGTGGAAGCGAGCTATTACCCAAGTTAAAAGTGCAATGGCAGCACTTTAGGCCTAATGAGGCCACCTCGGAAGATGAGGAGCGTATGAAAAAAGCTTACCCAAGGTTGTTTATGATCATCAGACATCGGGACGATGTCCAATCTTAGGAGGGGGAGATTTGATGCCCCTAGAAAATGTAAATATTCGATTTTTACTGTGGTAAAAGACAGAACTAAATATGACATTGTTAGCTGTTTGAAATTTAATAGTTTTGTTATTATTATTATTTTTTTTAAGGAAATATAAGAAATGTTTTCTTAGAATACTGTCAACTTCTAAGGAGGAAGTTGGGAAAAGACTGTTGTTGAGACTGCAACCCTAACTACCTCCCCTAACTGGAAAGCTTGCAGAGAAAAGGAAGTGGGGGGAGGCAAAAATCTGCGTTGTAAGGACAGGCAGAGGAAGACAGAGGGCTAAGTCTGGTGATGACTAGATAGCCAAGCACTAAGTGCGTTCTTGCTAAGGATAGTGATCCTGCAAGAGAGCTAGGGGGAAATTCTGGTTTCAAAAGACGAATCTCGAGGTTGGGTGGACAAGAAAGCAGCAAAGAATCCAGGTGAACCTCTAAGAGTCTTTGTCGCCATGACAGAAACCAAGTAAGTAAGGAAATCACTTGGATAATGTGTGAAGCTCATCTGTTAGGTAATCTGTTAGATAATTTGTTAAATAATTTATATGTAAACTACTCAGGAATGGGATGTAGGGGTTTGCTTTATTTCTTGCGGTTAGCAAAGAATTATGTAATGAAAATTGTTCTCTTACCTTTCTGTTAAATGCAAAGGGAAATAACCAGAGAATATGTATTGTGCAGAAGCAATCTTGAATAAGAAAACTTAGAAATAGAAGTTAGGGTTAGTGGTACTAATCAAATAAACATCTCAGAGATAGTGAATACATCCATAGAATGCAAACCGAACTGTTATTACAACAACTTGACAAACAACAAAGATAACAGTATATTCGAAAACTACGAAATGACAAATGTAGACAAATAATGCTTGAAATGAAACCTGCACAAACAATATTTTATCCTTCTATGAAATTCTTGTTTAAAATGAAAGAAATACTGGTATGGTGTTAAGAAGAAAATAATAGAACTTGAACAGAATTACAAGTATGGAGGGTTGATACTCAAACCCTGGAATCGTTACAGATTCTAGCTTGCGTATAGATCAAGGCAGGAGGACCGGTTTGAGTTATATTAAACTATTGGCATGCATAACCTCATGACAGAGTTGCATGAGAGAGGTAAAAACCGAGACGATGGAGGCTTTCTTGGCTGTCTGCGGGTGTAGGAGTGTGAAAGTACATTTCCAAATACAATGAGAGAGAAGGGCACGATAATTGGAAGACCTTTCAAAATGAGGTTCTCCTGTTATAGTTATATAGGAGGAAACCCTATAGGGTATAGCCAGAACCCTACCATATTATAGGATTAAACCTTGAGGAAGTGCCGAAAGAAACCCTAAAAGGGGGTTTAGGCAACCGATCTTTCAACCCACAAACGGACAAAAGAGTGACTCGTTATAGCATTTGAGGGAAGCTGAGAAGTGTTATTAACATACAAGAAAAAACCCAGACACTCAAATATATAAATGACTCTTTTCTATAGATTTTGTTGCATTCATATAAACCTTGAACCTATTGCTTCCCATAAAAAAACATGCGTATAGAATTCTGTTCAGCCATAAAACAAAAGGTAGAGGAAATACAGTATGCGAGTGATATTTCAGTATTGAGAACATAAAATATTAATTAGATTTAACATTTGGGAAAAAACAATTATACAACCCAGAAGTTAGTTACAAAAACAGTCATGCTGAAAATCTTATGGACTTGGCTTAGTCCGATCACAAAATTAAATAACCAACAACTGGTCTAGCACAAGGACTCCTGAACTGTTAACAAAAAAACCTGACCAACTTTCAAATAACTTACAGGGGCTCGACCCCAGATAATTCACATCAGATTAGAAAAGAAACAAGGAAATGTTCACATAATTACAATTGACATAGTCAGAGGCGAATTCAAGCTAGAAAATGCATCCAAGTGACCAAGCCTTAGGTCAGGATAGTCGCGACCTCATAACCCATGAAACCTTGAAGTAAGATTGTAGAATAATACTTCTCCAGGCTCGATAGGAAATAATTTGAGAGCTGGAATCATAAAAAAAAAAAGAGAAAGGTCCATAACCCTTGGAAGGACAACTCTCATACAGTGCACATCCATGAAAGTTCAACTTGGAACCATGAAAGTTCAACCTATAACCATATCTACTTACCCAGTGGTCTGCGCAGGGGGTAGAGAGTCCAAATGGCCATGACTCGAGCCAGCATTCTTTCGATGTACATCTTCCTCTTCCACCCCAAAAAGAAACAAACGAAAACTATTACAACCATGAGCTTTGTAATGCCAAGAAAGGATGAGTAATGGAAGAAATAGGAAAGGAGATGAATACTTTCCCAAGTCATATAAATCACTGGGAAACTAAACAACCCGACAACTGAACTGAAACCCTGAGTAGTAACCATAGCATTGCAGACAACTTTCGGCACAGTGGAAGGTGGAGCGGCACTGAATCGAGTGCAAAGAAACAGTGAGCTGAATGAACCATACCACCAAGGTAATGAGTACAAAACCCTCGGTTCAATGTTTAACCACTAGATCTGTTGCCAAAAATCTCCATCGTCAATGACTGGGGAGCCCGAGGTGCATAAATGTTGCTGGTACTCCTACCCTTGCCACACCACTGAAACAGAGCAAGGGATAAATGTTAAGCCAGGTGGAAAGCGCAAGTGAATCCAGAAGGACGGGGGATGGTGTCGCTTTAATGCAAAGGATTATCATGTCATCGGAAAGTTTTCCGAGCCCCGGGAACCATGTATTGTAACCCAACGGTGATATATATATATATTATATATATATTATATATATAATATATATAATATATATATATATATTACATTATATATAAATATATATAACGTCCTGACAATGATAACTTGATACAAGTCAACATGTAAACTTTTAATTTTATGTGGTTGTGGTAGGTACATGACAAGTGGTATGAGAGCCAAGTTTATGGAAAAACTGTGGCTACTTACTATTTATCGAAACCATGAAAGTTCAACCTAGAACCATATCTACTTACTCGTTGGTCTGCGCAGGGGGTAGAGAGTCCAAATGGCCATGACTCGAGCCAACATTCTTTGGCCGCACATCTTCCTCTTCCATCCCGAAAACAAACAAAGGAAAACTGTTACGACCATGATCTGTGTAATGCCAAGAAAGGATTATTAACGGAAGAAAGAGGAATGGAGACGAATACTTATCCAAGTCATATAAATCACTGGAAATCTAAGCAACCCGACAACTGAACTAATACCATGAGTAGTAACCGTAGCATTGCAGACAACTTTTGGCACAGTGGAAGGCGGAGCGGCATGGGATCGAGCGCAAAGAAACAATGAAAGAAATGAACCATACCACCAGGGTAAAGAGTACAAAACCATCGGTTCAATGTTTAACCCTTAGATCTGTCACCAAAAATCTCCATCGTCAATGACTAGAGGAGCCCGAGGTGCATAAATGCTACTGGTACTCTTGCCCTTGCCACGCCACTGAAATAAAGCAGGGGATAAATGTTAAGCCTGGTGGAAAGCACAGGTGAATCTCGAAGGACGAGGGACGTGTCACTTTAATGCAAAGGGTTATCATCTCATCGGAATGTTTTCCGAGCACCGGGAACCATGTATTGTAACCCAAGGTGATATATATATATATATATATATATAACATCGGGACAACAATAACTTGATACAAGTGAACATGTAAATTTTTAATTTTATGTGGTTGTGGTAGGTACATGACACCTACTTACAACCACATTAGATCTCAGTTTCAAAATCTTTGTTGCAATACTTCCTAGCCTTTTACGTTGTCAAAAGTACAGAGCTAAGGAGGCTTCTCTCCAAGCTTTTTGAGCCTAGGAATAAAATCATAAATCAAACTAAATAATTCGTTTCTTTAGGTCCGATAGACCAAAGTTTGGTCTCAGTGGATAACCCACCACCATTATTAAATTATTTAATATTTAATAATTTATATTTATTACTATTTTTTATTAATTTAATAATTAATAATTTAATAATTTTTTATTTTTAATATTAGTTTACATTAATTTTTAATTATTAATTATTAATATTGATATTACATTATTTTATATTAATATTAATATTATTTATTGGTTTTTTTATTAGTTAATTAACCGTGCTAATAATATTAATAATTAAAATAGTGATTAATATATATTTAATAATTAATACAATTTTTAAATTTATATCATTTTAATGTATGATAATCATTTAATAATAATTACAATTTAATAATGTATAATTATTAATAATTATTTATGATTTTAGTGATTATTAATGATGATTTATTAATATATATTAATATTATTTTTAATTATTAATATTAATATTTTTTTTAAATAGTTATTTAATAATGTTTATTAATAATAATGACGATGATGATTAACTTCCACGAAGATCAATGTGGTTTATAGGACCTTATGAAAATATAGTCTAATTGTGATTCTTCAAAATCTTATTTCTCATCATGTTTTTGTGATCGAAGAGTGGGGAAAGAAGCCTTCCAAGATGGCTATATTTCGGCTAGCTTAATAAGTCAAGAAGATTGGAGGTGTGGCTAATGATAGGGAATTGAGAGCAGATGTGTGCAAGAGTTAAAAGCAAGTGCTTTTCATCTTCCACCTTCCTGTATCATAATAATAATAATAATAAAATATCATTTTTAAATATTAATAAAATTCTTAATATTAATATTTATAAATAAATAATAATTATAATGTGGGTTTGATATATATGGTGTTTATCAAACACATTTATTATTTGTGGCTGTGCTAGTTAAGTAATTATTTTCAATTTACTATTTAAAGCGTAATTCTTTAAGTTAATATCGGTAGTAAATAAGTAATTTGACAAGCTTACTTTTGGTTGTTGGTAGCGTTTTTGAGTAAATTTGATTGGAATATGGCAACGAAAATCTTATTCAAGTAGTTGAGTTTGTACATTTTTCTTATTTGGGATGTTTTTAATATGTTATTAATTTATTTTTATATTTAAAAATTTAATTTGAACAATTATAACATAATTTTTGTATTTCAATTTAAAAGAGCTCTAAAGAATTATTTTATTCCTATCTTTAAATTAAAATCGTTATTGAGAGACATCAATTCGTAATTAAAACATCAGTATTCTTAAAAAAAAAACTAATTAAATTATATATAATTATATTATATATATATATATTAATATAACATATAACATTAACATTGGAACAATATCCGTAGCACTTACTATGGAGTTTCTTTAACTTGTACGCATGAGCTTTGTTAAAACCCCATGGTTTATTTATACCCTAAATTCCCAAAAATCTATAACTCACTTTCATGATAATACTTGTTTATATGATATTTTTTTTTTAATTAATCATTTGATTAAAAGACAAAATAACATAATTACTTTAGAGATAAATCCAATTTCTTTTGATTTGTGTATTCTATTATGAATCTTCTTTAAAATATTTTATGGAAATTAATTCTTTTATACTTAATAATTGTTTGATAATAACATTAAAAAATTATTGAATCCCTATTCAAATAACATATCTATAACATAATTTAAATTTTATATTTTTTATTTTCTACCTTTAATTAATTTTTATTTTAAAAGATATTCCAAAATTTTTCTCTACAATATCAACATTCATTTATAATATATTTAAAACATAATTTAAATAATAAAAATTTAAATATTATCTACATGAAAAACAACTTTAACTTTATCCAAAATATCTAATTTGCTATAAAACAACTTTAACTTTATCCAAAATATCTAATTTGCTATAAAGTTCATGGGCGGTACATAATTAACCTACCGTGATTGGTTATACAGATGATCAACTTGAATTAGCAATTTATTATCATGCATCTATAACGTATCGATTGAGGCGGTACATAATTAACCTACCGTGATTGGTTATACAAATGATCAACTTGAATTAGCGAGTTATTATCATGCATCTATAACGTATCGATTAATGTCAATGTATTTTGCATTCGATTGATGTCATTGTATCTTTCACATCTAACAGAAGTTTTTAATAATAATAATTTAAATTTTATATATTAAATTTTTTTTTTAATGGTTTTTTTGTTTTCTTTTCGCTTTTCAATCAGATGAATTTTAATATTATATTAAACACTCAAAATTTTAAAGTTTAACTCTCATAATCAACTTTACAAAAAAATTATTAAAAATTTATCAAAATGATTACTAAAATCTCATATTTACAAAATTTTATTTTAAAATTTATCGAAATGTTACTAAATTTCATAAATTTTATAGTGAAAACTGTCTATTTAACTAGCAATATACATTAATCATTAATAATAATTACTTAATTTTTAACCCTAACTAATCCAACTCTAGATAATAATATAATTTTCTTCCTTTATAGTGAGTGGATGCGAATAGTTAAATTTTTAGTAGACTTTTGGGTATTGATTAATATTTTCTTTTCAATTTATTTTATTAAATTGTTTTGAAGCAAAAATTTAAAATATTATTTTAATTAATAATAATGGTTTTCCAATCATTTAAAATTTATCAAATAAAAAATAAAATATTTTGGTGCATAAGTTTTGATATTACTCACTATAAAATTGACATTCCAAAATTTCTTAAAATTTTTATTTTCTAATATTTTTGGTAAATAATTTATTTTTAAAATATTGAAAAATAAAATAGAAATGGAAGAAAAAAATATTTTTTTTTTTCTCGCTAAAAAAACTAATCTATTAATTTCATCAATGGGTAGTACATTACAGTCATGTGGTGTCAACGCCTGAGGCCAGGCCTCGGCATTTTGAGCCAGGTATCAACCCACGTGGGGGAATTGAAACACTCCAAAAATAACCCATCCCAAGCAAAATAGCTGAACCCATGCAGGGGCGACCGACTACAGGAAAATAACTGAACCCACGCAGGGGCGACCGACTACAAGCATAGTGATCCCGCGCAGGGGCATCTCAAAACAGGACCAGTCAAAAGGATTATCCCACGCAGGGGCAGTAATAGACAAGACCATAAAAACATTGAAGTTATCCCATGCAGGGGCAAAATTAGACAGGACCAGAAAGACAGTGAAATTATATGAGCCGAGAGCCAAAACAAGACCTGAAGGGGGCTGGAGACGGTGGAGCTGAGCAGAGGGCTAGCTACTGCTCCGGTTCCTCTTCGACCACTGGGCACCCCCAAGATTCTTCATCTTCCGCTGCAGCAGGGTGGGGAACCGGGTTGACATCCCTCGCTTTGGAAGATGACGCCTCCGGCAGCGTTGGACCTTGCTCTGCCACCCGTCCTGGCACTTCTTCGACAAATGCTGAGCCCTCGTTCTGGTGTTGCTGCTGTTTGCCACGAAGATCCTCACTATCAATTGGCACTTCATCCAGGAAAAGAACCGACACATGAGCGTTGATGCGGGGCCTGTCCAACGAGCTACTGAAGGTGAAGATGGCCGAGCCAAAGGCTGGCGAAGGAGCTGTAGGGTCAGGGCTGCGGGAGTCCACAAATTGACTGGCTTGAATTGGCGTGGCATCAGGGAAGCCATGGCAGTAGCATCGACAACGATAGGGGTTAGGAATCTGAGCAGGAGGCTGAGAGGACTCTCCCCTGGCCGAGCCTCGACGACAAGGCGGACGCTGTCGTGGCCTATCCATGCTTGGGACAGAGCCGAGGAAAAGGAGCTGAGAGGGTGACGGAATTGAGGCAGAGGTGGAGTAGGGGAAGGACGCCAATTCGCAGTCCTCTCTCCTTTCCGAACAACGACCAACGAGCAGAGGGAAGGAGGGTGAGGCCTCCCTAAGAGCGGGTGAGCAGGTGGGAACTGGAGCATGAACCAGCAAGCACAGAGCATCAAAGGCCGAAAGTTGTGAATGACCCAACATGAATTGAGCCTCGTCATCATCGGATTTAAACTCTGAACCTTTGCCTCGAACCTCGATCGTCATAACTGCTCGTTGCAGACGAGCTTACGGCAGGAATGGCACAATGAATGTGCCTCCAGGTTGAACCCCGCCCTATATTCCATGGCGGTGTTCCGGCATTGAATGCCCTCATAAATCTTGGGGCTGCCCATGTCCTGCAGGTGGCACCTCCATAACTGACGATGTGTCACCCGCATCCGGGACAGCTGCATCTCCATGGATCAGGCTTTCGCATTCCTGGAGCTGGAGTTTATTAGGAATGATCGCCGTGTTGCCTGATTGGAGGGACTGTTCATTTTC
>APFE031097303.1:4427-14719 GCA_000404065.3 Pinus taeda
ATAAAAATGGTGGTGTATGGTTTAATCCCATGAAAATAACAACTAGATTCATAATAATTATTTGAGTGAATAAATATTAGGGGAATTTTGAGATCAACAATAAACCTCAAAACAAAAAAATGTATTAACAAAATAAAATTTGAAAGAACAAATAATATTCAAAATGAAATAGAGTCTTTAGGAAATAAGATTAATATATAAAAAAAATGTGTTGTATGGTCTAATCCCATGAAAATAGCAACTAAATTTATAATAATTATTTGAGTAAATAAATATTAGGGGAATTTTGAGATCAACAATAAACCTAAAAAAAAATGTATTAACAAAATGAAATTTAAAAGAACAAATAATATTCAAAATGATAATAGAATCTTTCAAAAAATAAGATTAATATATACAAATTGTGTTGAATGATTTAATCCCTAAAAATAACAACTAAATTTATAATAATTATTTGAGTAAATAAATATTAGGGGAATTTTGAGATCAACAATGGACCTAGAAACAAAAAAATGTATTAACAAAATGACTCAAATGGAGTTGGCACTTCTTGGATGCAAAATTCAATTCCTAACCTAGTGTGCCCACTTGATGTCTAAAAATTCAATTCCTGATCTAGTGTGCCCATTTGATGTCTAAAAATTCAATTCTTGATCTAGTGTGCCCACTTGATGTCTAAAAATTCAATTCCTCATCCACCAGGTGCCCACTTGATATTTGAGTAAACCTACACTGATATTTGACTAAACATACTATAAAAAAAATACTATAAAAAAGTTTTCTTTCTTTTCATTTATAAATTCATAATTCTTATTTTATTGTTTTAACTATTATTTTGTTATTTTCCTTTAAAAGACCCATTTTAAACCTCAAATTTCTCTTAATAAAAAAATCGTGTTAGAGTATCGATAAATAATGATATTTTTAGAAAAATATTGTGATAAACTAAATATGGAGATTACAAATGGATATAGTTTCCATTTCATATTACTTAGAAATCAATAATATGATTCTATATGTATTCTCAAAATAGAATAAAGAGCCACATTTTACAATAATACTCAAAAATACCAACATAATGATATATAAAATCCTTTCATAAAGTGTCCTCCCATTTGCTACTAAATTTTTGGATAGAATGGGGTGAATCGAAGAATTGGTAATGATTGCATTCCAATCCTTTTATGCTCCACCAAGAGCCAAACAAAGAATGTCCATCCATTTAACATGGCCCACATACTTATTGTATTTACACCAATTTGACATATATTAAGGCATCCTTATTCTTAGGCAAATAATTAATTGAATTTTCAACCCATGTTTTTTTTTTTTAATTTATCTATGAAACAATCAAATATTTTAAGCATCAACTTTATTGGCAGAAGAAAAGAAATACAAAATTTATATCCATTTTTTTTATGAGAAGAAGAAATATTTAGAAATACATTCAATGATATTGCTTAGATATGCCTCCATTATCTCTGGATCATAAAATTTAACCAATGTGAGTAGTCATTGTCCTTTCTCAAGTAGAATCCTTCAAAGATTATTTATGTGTTTTATTTCCTATGTTCCCTTCTAAGGTTATTTATGTGTTTGATTTCCTATGTTCCAATTATCCAGGGATCTAGGCCTATTTGATTTCTTTTAATTCACAATTATTAATCTTATAATACCATAAACCTAAGGGTAGCAATCATTCTAAAGTTTCTAAAATATTGATCAATTAATCGATTGTTCATTCTTTTAAATATATATCAGTTATTCATATTTATTCTATGACTTTTCTCTAATAATCATCATTAGTTGTTGGCCTCCATAGGTTCTTGGTTGTAAGATATTTTCCAAATAAGAAAGAGCTCTTGAACCATGAAGCTCTACTAAGCCACCAATGTCATCCATTTCCCAATATTTTCTCTTTAAAAAAGCTAAAACAGAAAAATCCTCATCGTATTACTTATTGACTTTGGAACAAATGCATATAAACATAGCATACAAGAATGCACCCAAGAACAACTTTGAATTATCTTTTCTCTCATAACAAAAACTAAAAAATATCCTCATTGTATTAATTATTGTCTTTGAAACAAATGCTAGAAAAATATAGTATACAAGATTGTACTTAATGTACAACAACCATGCATAACGCCCACGTACTAATTTTGAACACTCTAAAAAGACTTCGCAAAATATATACGCTTTTTTGAACACGTTGAAAAGACTTGGCAGAATATATATATATGTTTTTCTGAACACACTGAAAAGACTTTGCAAAATATATATGCTTTTTTGAAGACACTAAAAAGACTTCGCAGAATATATATACATTTTTCTAAACACACTAAAAAGACTTCATAGAATATATACGCTTTTCAATGTGTTCAGAATTTGTACATGGGTGTTATGCATGGTTGTTTCATACATACATTGATATGTTTTATGGAAGTCGCGTATGTCTTCTAGGGTTTTGCAATATGGCTTGTTGATAACATTTCATCTGTTTTGCTATGTTTGTTGTTACCTGTCAATGATGTCTCTATCATGATAATCTGTGTTTAACCGTACTGGTTGAGTTGAGTTGGTTATGGAATGAAATTTTGATTAGTGAATATGTTACTGTGTTGTGATATGTAATTAGATTAATGATCTATGATTGATGTAGTAATTGTTTTAGTGGTTATTTTAGTATTAAAGTGATTCATATTCAGCTGTCAATATATTGAGATTTGTACGCAGGTCATCTTTGGAGGAATCGTGTACATACACAGGTGTGCTTCATAGAAGTAGCATATACATTTTGACATGTGTTTGATCAGGGTTTACAGTGACAACATTTGGTTTTTGTGATGAATAGTACATGGTCTAGTATACTTATGAGTGGTTATGCATTGATATGATATGATATGAATTTCTTTGATCTAGTTGCATTGGTTGACAAAGATTCAGTGATTGATTTGATGATTCATTTGGTTCAATGATTGGGTGATTTGATTCAGAGATTGATTTGATGATTCAATCGGTTCAATGATTGGGTGATTTGATTCAGTGATTGTTTTTACAATTGTTACTTGGTTTGAGCTTAATGATAGAAGTGGGTCCAATCTGAAAATATGATAAAAGGTGGCCTACATTTTTGATGTATTGAGTCAGGTGGATCTAGTATGAAACATTATGAAACGTGGTGACCAAGAGGTGTTAATGGTTGGAGCCTTCGTTGAGGGAGTCAAAGCTTCCTTCGAGTAGTAGCTAGAGAATTTGTGCAGGGGGTAGGAGCTCCCTTCTAGTAGGAGTCGATAAACAAGATCAAGGGGTTGGAGCTCCCTTCCAATGGGTGTTGGAGAATAAGAGAAGGTTGTAGCCTTCTACAGGTGGGTCCCTATATACTAGTATGAGTCTGCGCCAATACAAGATTGTAATATTTTTTCCTTTGTAATAAAAGAAGAAGACAAAGACAACGATAATGATGATTTTGTCCCACATTGGGTTTCCACATAAAATATCAGTGTTCTATGCGTGTTGCTTATGTTTTGTGTTAGCTTCTTTTTACTTCTCATGGTTACTTCTCATGGTTTCTTCGTAATATATGTGGCTTTACTTCATAGAAGTCACGTATATACGTGGTTTGCATAAATGACAGTAGCGTACAAAATGAAGAATATTAAATGAAAAGTTTAAAGTGAGTTTAAAATACTAATTCACCAACCCATCCTCCCCCTCCCCTCTTAGTATTTTTCCCAACACTAAGAGATCTGAGGGAGGTCAAATTGCTTGGGGAAAGAGGTGCCTTGCTTGTCCAAGGAAGGAAAATTAGAATTTGTATGACAACCATTAAAGTGTGGTCGATGTGCCTTTAATAGGTAGGTCTGCTGAAGAGTCATTGGGCTGAAGAGTCTAGTGAATGTGATTGTTCTACATGCATGTTAGTTTTTAATGTGTTGGTTGTGCATGAATTGTGATTATTATGTTTATCATGCATAGTAGGTCAGACATGCATTGTGGTGCTCATTATTGCAATTGTTTCATCATGATGTTGTTGGTGTCATTATGTATATTATGCTAATACCAATTGATGTTGCATACAGGATAGCCTCCCATGAAACACATTAAGGAATGATTTGATTATGTCTATATTTGGTTTATCTAACATGGCATGTTTGCAGTTGATAAAAGATTAGATATGACAATTAGAATGGTGGATTACAATTCACATGACTCTCCTTACAGATCATCCAAGTAGAAAGGAGGTGAGTATTCTCTTGATTTAGCAGATACACTGAGAAGTTTGAAGCAAAAGATCAGAAGTTGCAAGGCATATAATAACAAGTTGATTGAATCACAGGAAAGACTTGTCAAAGCTCAAGAAAATCAAGTATAAGGTAATGTAGTAATCCTTTATATCTTATCAAATTTTCATTGACAAGAAAAGTTGAGGATCATCCATGGGCAAGAGGAAAGGACTAATGAGGAATATGATATCAGGTCTCAATCATGATACATGTTGGACATGGATGATACGTTGAGAGGTGGCATATGGTTGGATACACCTGACAGGATGCATTAGAGGCCCTCCATCAATCCAAACAGTGACACCAACACTCCTTGCTACTCTGACAGTGGATGAGATGCCTCAAACCATTTACTATGTCTTTGAGTAAGAAGCCCCATGAAAAGTTCACCCATGTGCTTTTTGTCACCATACCTCTCACCCTACATCAGTCTTTAGAAAGAAAGAGAAACAAATGAAAACAACTACCCCAAACTCCACCCCTTTCAATGTTAGAAGCCATATGTATATGCAAGCACTTTTGTATATGCATATAGATATGCAAGCAGATATAGAGAAGTCCACTTTCATAAATGCGCTTTCATTCCTGCATATGAAACTGTTAATATATTTAATCTCTTTTTGATATTTAAGCATAATTTCATTTCTAAGTTAAGGTCCCACCTACAACGGTCATGTCGGCTCCCAATTTTTATATACACACATATATTAAAGTTCACGTATATGAAAGAAATATTTGTAAATGTGTGAATTTTGTAATTGCACACAAATATAACAACATGCATATCTAACAACCACACATGTATATGCGGAAGCGCATATAGGAAAATATTTATAAAATATTATTGTCATATTTGTTGTTCTCCTAATACTTCAAATTTTTATAGGTACTCTATAAATGGGATCTCATGCAAAATGATGCCATGCATGTCTGCCACTTGTCATTTGTGAATGATTTAGCTAAATGATGTGTCAAAAACATTAACATCTTTTCATAAAATAAAATAAAATAAAAAACAAATTCTTTTTCAAAAATTTGAATTTCCTATATGCACTTTCATATAACACTTCATTTCTAAGGGCTTTAATGGAATCCATATGGCCAAGTACGGACAAGAAATTTAATAGGTATTTCACCTATTCATTTATATTCATATCCAAGCTTAAAATTTTATACGCTATATTTCTTTATACCCGAAGGCCCAAATAACCAAATAACCTATTACGTGCGAAATCAAGACCATTTTTGGAACCTCAACCAAATTCTTTTTCCTTTGATGAATTCAGACCATGACTTCAATCTCATGTCCATGCTGCCTACAACCCTAGACAATAGGATTCTTGCATGGCATGGTATGGTCCTACTTGAGAAAATTAAAATAAAAAGAAAATTTCTAACAAACAAATCCCAGTGCAAGTCTTGAGACTTCGGGAGTTCTCATGTGGAAATTTTGAGAACCAATCAAAACTTTCCACTTGGTTCTCTTGCCATGCCATGTCTTCCATGTCACTACCACATAATCTTTTCCATGTCACTACCATGTCATCACTTCGATGTCACTACCACCTAATCTTCCAAGTAAACACATTTCCATGTGTTATTCTTTGCTACCTCCATATGTCATCTACCACCTACCCAATTAACCACCTAAAAGTGAAAAAATTAGTGTCACGTGTCATCACCTTTGGTTGCCACTTTGATGTCCTTTGCCACCTAGATGCACCTGTCATTCCATCTATATCACCATTCTATTGGGGTCCACATGTTGGCTAAGGTAAGGAAATACAGATCCGACTGTTTTCTTAAGCATTTCTTGGTTGCACTTGTGGAGGCCTAGATGCCTAGATATAAACAAATTATCCAAATGTATCATATATCTAGTTATTAATCCAATGAGATGTGCAGCAAAGGGCTTGATTACTAGATGCCTCAGTGCATCCGAAGATGGTTTGGATTCAATTATAAGATGACAAGTGGTGGGCATGCATGGCCTCATTTTTCATGAGATACCATTTATAGAGTACCTATTAAAATTTGAAGTATTAGGAGAACAACAAATATGACAATAAGCTTTTATAAATATTTTCCTATATGCACTTACAAATCTACATGTGTGGGTTTTAGATATGCATATTGTTATATTTGTGTGCAATTACAAAAGTCACACACATACAAAAGTTTGCTTTCACATGTGTGCAATAATATATGTGTGTATATAAAAATTGGGAGCCAACATGAGCATTGTAGGTGGGACCTTAACTTACAAACAAAACTATGCTTACATATAATGAATGTGTTCATAGTTGATCATTTGTATCAAGTATGAATCTTGGAAGGCTATATACATTTGTCTATGTTTTTCATTCATCATCATGAAGAGTTACTTCATCAATAATGAAGGCTTTGGTCTCGACCAACCTTTGTTGTTCTATTCTCATTTTGGCTTGAAATATTTTCCTTTCAAGGACCTTGGCTTTAAGCCTTTTCTCTTAATTTATGGCCTCTCAAAGGGCTTCTACTTTTGAAGGGAATTGCTTTCTTTGTTTTTCCCTTTTAATTATTTTGGGGTAGTGGATAGGAAGCAAGTCATAATATTCTCTCTGTTGCATTTTGTTCCATAACTCTTCATATGTGAGCATGTCTTGGAACATGAGTTCTTAGGGAGGGACTAATGTTCATATGGATGTAAGAGTTTCATATACTTGCAATGCTATTTAACTATATGATGGGGGTTGTGTCTTTTAAAAATTCTTGTGAGGAGCTCAAGCTCTTTTTTTTTTCCCGCCCAAGGAAACTTTGCCAGATCATAGTTGTATATTTTGATAGTGAAGCCCAACCATGACCTTGTATTGATGTTTGCTAAAAATAATGTTATCCCAAATTCCATAGTTTGATCGACATATTTTAACATATAAGTATTTGAAACTTATTTTATGCATTCCCATGGTTTATCTTTTATGGTTTTTATTTCATGTTATTATGCCATGTTATGTATTTGTATATTTTATGATTATGGTAATGGTGTCGGTGTCGGTTGCATCACCCTAGTTGGGTGAATTGGGGATGTTTCAAGTCCCAATATATAAGTATCAAATTCTTGATACAACATCATTGGTGATTGCTTTAAGCAAGAGTATCTACAATGTAGCCCTTGTTCAAATATGATCAAACTTCAATAATTAAACTAAATGACAAAAAACACTAGCTATACAACCTTGTTTAATATCCTTTTATTTCATTTCATAATACCAACCGTTGAAAAAAAAATAATATTAAACCAATAATTTAAATAATTATAAAACACATTATACACCACACTCAAACTTGACCTATAAAATCCAACATTAAACCTGACATCCAATATATTCGTATGGCTTCCTTATGGTCTTGTGGTCCCCTCACTTAGCCGTCCCCAACTATTATAATACGCTCCAACTTGGATTTATGTTCCCCAGTTTTATGATAAAATGCTCAAATTTACTCCAATCTTCTCCATTTTATCATAAATTTCCCCCACTTTTATCATTATCAAACTAATAATTTTTTAAAGAAATAAAATTACCCAAAAATTACCTATTTCACAATATCTTTATCATAAAAGTTTATTAGTTTATTGTTACACAACTAATATTATTTATTAGAATTATATATAATAATTTTTTTGGGTCTTTTAACACAAACTAATATAGTTATTGAAATTATAGTATAAATAATTTAACTTTATGGTTTTTTTTTTTTCCAAGTAAAGTTAATTCTATTAATATGTAACAAAATATGGTTACAAGGAGGCACGGGCCTCAGCAGTGCTGAACATTGTCTATCAGAAAAAAAAAACTTGACTGCCCCATCGATGGGGAAACCAGTGCGCAAAGGAAAAAATACCCAAATGCGGGATATCAGTCTTTAAAACATGAAATAACAAAACAATAGAGATTCCAACAGAATAATCATAAACCCAGAGAAGTTCCAATAGAACAGTCATAACAGAAAAGAGCTAGTCAGCAAACGGGACCTTAACTGGCAAATGGGTGGCACCTGGCTGCCACGCGTCGTCACTTGAGCTTGTCTAGGGCGGGCTCCTCTTCGATGAGGCATGCATACTGGTAATAGTCATCCTCCTCCTCCTCTGGCACGTCGCTGTGTGGCCCACGAGCAGCATGGACGCCACTGGAGCTGCTAGCTGCTGCATGCGATCTTGACGTGTCAACCACGCTGCCACCTGGTGGTTGCGTGTCTCCAGAACTTCCTCCCACTGTATGCAGACCGCCACCCAGGGCATTGCCATGCAGAGTACCCATTTCCTCGTCCATTGTGTGCTTACTAGAATCACGTTCATTCCTGAGCCTACGTGCCTCCTATTGCTGCGCTCCAGTATTTCCTGACGGGGCATCCTGCGGCTCATTTTCTTTAGAGAAAACAATGGTAATGGTGGCAGTAATGACCGGTCTATTTAGGGTGATGCAGAAGCGGAATTGGGTTGAGTGGGGAGCTGGGTGAGGGGGCAATGGGAAGTTGGCAGTGTGGACCGCGACATCTCTTTGGTAGACTCCTAGAAGCTGTGCGCGTCCCCGACCACTTCGGGTATCAGGATACCTGTCGGAGACTGAGCTATGAGGGTAAGGAATTTCAGGGGAAGGGGAAGGGGAGATGGAATCAGGGCTCAGTGTCTTCGGAGAGCGGATGCTACCACCCCGACTTCCACCTCTTCAACTTCTCATACGATGACAAATGCGAGCCATGGCAGAATGCCAAGCAAAGTTATCAGTGGAAGAGATGGCCGAGGAATTGAGCAGAGGGTGAACAAGGGAAGGCTAGGCAGAGGTCAAATTGCAAAGCCTGGAATGAGAGTAGTGATGCCCATTTCCAAGGTCAACACAACTCACTAACTAGCAACGGCTCCCAGTGACAGTGCGTGAATAGGGTTCAGCAGCTTGGGGCGACAATTGCAATGGAGCGGGGGGGAGGGGAGTCCATATCTGTGCCCATAATGGGCAGTTCTCGGCCCGAGTACCCATTAAAATCCACTTGCAGGCGGCCATGAATTTGACTCAGGCTGGCTTGGCAGGGAGCGTAGACGGCCATGTGGCTCATCCTCTCGCCGCCTACCAATCTAATCCTCATTAATATCTTGATTATCACCCGCATTCGGGTAATCTTTACTTTATGTTAATCGTACTTGTATAAGCCATTTGAATATACAATAACTCATTTAAATATCTAAACTTATCACATTACATGTGTTTTTATTTAAATAAAACAGTCATATTATATTTGATGTTTTAAAATTTTAAAATTAATAATTAAGTTTATTTGTAAAATATTTAATTAATATTATTAATTATAAGATTTAATTTTAAGTTGTTTTGTATTGCATTCACTAAATATGGAAATGGATGTGAAACAAAACCTAACTAACTGTATTTGGAAATCTTTGAAAACCAATATTTTAGTGCCACCAATGGTAACCAAAATTCGTCCATTAGGGCGAAAGAAACCCTAACTAACTATATTTGGAAATCCTTGAAAACCAATATTTTAGTGCCACCAATGGTAACCAAAATGTCCTCCATTAGCACGAAACAAACCCTAAATAACTATATTTGGAAATATTTGAAAACCAATATTTTAGTGCCACCAATGGTAACCAAAATGTCCTCGATTAACCAGTTTTCCAAATAATCGATAAGTTCAAGGTCGTAGACCATGTAAAAGTTGTATGTCCCATTAGTCTCATCTCCATCATGTTCAATTGTATTGCATGGTTGAACATTCCATTAATTATATAATATTATATCAAAATAACTTCGTTATTTGATTTTTTTAGTGGTGCTTTGGAATTATTGGAAAGAAAAATATTAAACCAATAATTTAAACAAACAAGTGTTACATAGTAGCTAGTACCTACAACTTAATTTAAATATAGTTAAATTGAAATTAAAAAATAAATAAATAACCAAAATTGCATATATCATTTTGCAAAAATAAAGTATGGAAGATATCATTTTG
>APFE031097306.1:0-16530 GCA_000404065.3 Pinus taeda
TTACCATAGTATTAAATGCATTCAGATGCTTTGTCACCGAGTCTCCATCTTTCATCCTCAGGTTATACAACTTTTTCCACAAGAACAGTTTATTCACCAGAGACTTAGATTGGTACAAAGTCCCTAACTTGTCCCACAAAGCCTTCACTATAGCTCTCCCTGATACATTCAAAAATACTGAATCTGAGACACACAATCATATTGTGCTCTTTTCCTTCCGATCCAACTTCTTCCATTCTTCATCGGACACTTCCATTGGTTTAGTACCTGGATCTATCACAATCCACTGGTCCTTATCCACCAACAAATCCTCCATCTTGAGTTTCCACAACTCAAAAATCTGACCATTAAATTTATTGATCTCTATCTTTCCACTACTCACCATCTTCTTTCACCACTAGAATTGATCTCGCAGATCTGCCACTGAATAGGGTCTACCACAAGCCTGAGCAAAACCCCTCAGCAACAAAGGCGTCCCCTTGAAGCCAAAACAACTCTGATACCAAATGTAGGTTTTAACCCTGTACAAAAATTACCTACATATGAATTCTAAAACACAGAAAATAAAAAATGCAAGATCATACCACATAAAACACATATACACAGAGATTTTCCCTTGGATCCCAAAACTGGGACTACCATCTTGATTTTTCATTATATTCCTTTCAATGTTACAATACATATTTATACATGCCAAAGAATCCAATACCATGGACCGAAAACCATCGCATCCAATACCATGGACCAAAAACCATCTCTTCTAATACCATGGACTGAAAACCATCACGTCGAAAAAACATGTGTGAAAATCATGCACAAAACCATAGGTGGGTCTACCCAACCTAACATAGGGTCCAAAACCAAAATTTTCTGGGGTGCTACCCCGGACCCCATAAAGTGGGGTTACGAGTGCCCTTCAAACCCCGTGTTAACTACGTGGAAAGAATATAACACAACCCAACACCATTACCACCCTAGGAACCATTTTTAATTGGGAAAACATCTTATTCTCATCCTTGAAACCAAACATAACGGCTTCCAAAATCCC
The DNA here is from genome assembly GCA_000404065.3 of Pinus taeda. NCBI lineage: Eukaryota > Viridiplantae > Streptophyta > Pinopsida > Pinales > Pinaceae > Pinus > Pinus taeda. The sequence continues at coordinate 1,049 of APFE031097306.1, forward strand.
ACAACCGGAACAACCTCCAGAATTATATATGTCATCATACCTCCTCGAGGTTGTTTGCTCGAGATGATACTTTAAAAACTGGAACTGCAACTGGGACTGATCGGCATCCAACCTCGTGCACAACCATTACAAAGTTTTTTGGGACACAGGTTACAAAGGCATGATAGATATAATCTCTAAAAATTTCATCAGCCCATTGTACCAGTTACTATTTGGGGAAGAACTACCATGCATGTCTAAGAGGGCTATGAAGACACTCATCAAGGTGGTGCATTGGTTTCCCATTTAGGAAGGAACGTTCATTAGAGTGTTCGGTACCCATAAGCCTTCGCATGCCCTACCCAAGTTTGCCATAGACAAGAAGCTCCTGCAAGAGGTCTGTTATCAAATGACACAAGGGTTTTCCAAGATAATAATCAAAGGCAAAAAGGAACCTTGGCCTGCCTTCCCTCTCACCATCGGGGTATACGTGGTAGAAAATTTCAAACAGGTGGAGGAAGTGGCCAAAGCATTGAAGGGAAACCATTTCGTAACACTCAACTAGTGAACATATGATCTGGAGAAAGTTGTGGCCACCCATTGCAAAAAGGAAAAATTCAGTTGGTCGTATTCTCATACCTAAAAGGATATTGAAGACGGGGTTAGAAACTGGTATAACACTACAAGGAAACTCAGCCCAAGCGAGCAGCGGGCCGTAGAGGATGAGCCCCAAGACGATTCCCAGGAAGACACGAGCCTCAAAGAAATATCTTCTTCCATAAAGAGAAAGAAGCATGAAGCACCAAGAGGCACTGGGGAGTCTGAGAAGTGCAAAGGGAAGGAGGTTGAATACCCTGAGAGTAAAAACGAGGAGGAGGATGCTACTCTAGAAAACGAAAAATGTCAGCTTGGCAAGAAAGAAGCAAGAGCTCAAGAGGCAAAGGGAGCTGGAGAGGAAACAACCTTTAGATTACAACAACTAGAGCCAGAGTGAGAAAAGGAGAAGGCAGGAAGAGCAAGAAAAGGAGGAACAATTGTAGGAAAAGAAACAAGAAGAAGAAAGGAGAGCACAAGAAGAGGTAGAGAAGAAAAAGAAGGAAGAGGAAGAACAGAAAAAACAAGAAGAAGAAGTTGAGGAGAGAAGACAGGAAGAGAACAAGAGGCTGGAACAAGAGCTAAAGAACATGGAAGATGAACTAGAAAGGCATCGGGCACTAGCAGAGGAAGAAAAAAGGAAACGGGAAGAAGAGCTTAGGAGGGATAAGGAAAAGGAAGCTGGGGAGAGTGAACAAGGGGAGACCAGAAAAACAACTGACTTAGACACAATACAAAGCGAGCTTCCTCCATTAGATGTACCCCTTACTACTCCCCTCACTGGCGGACACCTTCCACTCCAAGAGTTGGGTATCTTGGAGGATCAGGATGAGGAGGTCCTAGATCTTACTAAACTCACTTTTGATGAAATAAACCTCAATATCATACAAGAAAGGAAGAAATATTATAGTAGGAACCCAGCCGGGCCCTCGTCAGTAACTATGACCAAGGATATCATGCCTAACATTACAACAAACCCTCAAATGATTGCCTCGGCTAGGACGGATTTCGCTACTGCCATGAAACACAATGTGGCCTAGATGAGCAAACATGTTGCAGATTTGTAGAACATTCTTTATGCATCCGAACAAAGGGCCACCATGGCAGAACAAGAGAAGAAGAAGATAGAGGAAGAGAACATGGCAGTCTGCTTAGTACACACAAGTGCAACAGAATTCCAAGTAGAAATTGAGGCGGAAACATAAACTCTAGGGGTAGCCATGGAAGTAGTCTACGAGGAGATGTCTAAACTACACCACACGGTAGCCCCCATCATGGCTATGAATCCTTTGGATAGGATACATGAATGGTCCGTCAAGTACCATGGAGCACCGACGGTGGTCCCTAAGAAAGATTCAATCACCATGCAAAATACTAAGGTCCAACTCCGCATTAAAGTTCAGTCCAAAGACAAATTAACCAAAGATGTGGAGAGGGTATTGGAATCCTATAGGCATCTATTCAGTGGCTTGGAATCAATGATCCAATTACATGGAGTTCCCTCAATAGGAGAAGTCGAACAAGTAAGAAAGAAGGATGAGATCACCAAGGAAGTATAGGCATTCAAAGAGATGTACAGACAAGCAACCTGTACGAAGGACATGCCGATCACTAGAGAAAATATCACAGGTTATGTGGTAGAACCAGTGAGGCTCTACACCAAACTGGTAACTTTGAATAATCAGGTGCATGCCAAATGGAACACCCTCATCCTAGATGCACTTGAGTTCCTACACCCACATGACGAAGACCAGCCATAGATCACTCCCATTGCAACGGAATACAACCTGTGGCACACGTATTTAATGGAATAGCTTGGGCTTAACGTTCCAGAACTTGCCACTATTAAATTAGTGAATTAGATTGATAGTGATTTTTGCGATGTTTTGCTAGAGTAGCATAGAACACCTTGGGAATATGAAATGTCATGTAGAATGCCAAAAGTCATGTTGTGAATATGAAAGGTCATGAGGTAGTCCAAGAGTCAAGGGTAGTCCAAAAGTCACTCTTACCCTATAAATACATCCTCATGCCCCATTTGTAAACATTAATTTGCGGAGGACTCTTTTGGAGATATACATTGCTTGAGAGTATTTATGTCCTTTTAATATATGCAAGGAGTGATTGTACATTTCCACTACTAGATTCTTCAAATGTTTTATGTGCTAATGCCATGACTATTTTCTTCACTTGATGGATCGAATGTTCTTGAAAGTTATTTGATTTGTGGTCTTCTCACATGCTGCCTCATACTATGAAATTTCCGTTGCTTCGTATGAATGGTATTTGATTCACTAACTCTATACTAGTGTCGATGAACTATTTCAATGGTATTGGTGTAATCTGTTTTGACTGCACAATTATGTATGCTCATAAATGTTTAATTGTTGTGAACTGATTTACAATTGTTAAGCAGTTTATCTTGGAATACATGAGTCTTATCTGAAGTCTACTAATAGTAACTTTACATAAGGTTTATGTTGTTTATGGTTTGGCTATTCATGGTTTATGCAACATAGGATATTTATCAATTATTCCCTTTTATTTATTGAGGTTCATGCTTTCAATTAAGTCCACATTTCACCTTCGTTTGAAGAAAACTCTACAAAATTGAATGGCATCTGGGCCTACATACTGGAAGGGATCCCTATCATAAACAATGTAGGTTCTAGTTGGGAACCTACACCAGGGAGATCCCCTTGACTGTTGGTGGAATATTCTAGCTCGTCAACAGATTTTGTGCTAGAAAGAGGGCTATGGAAAGTACTAATCCACACCCTCACAATGAAATTTCCCATCAAGGTAGTAGCCAACCTTGTCCTTCCACACCTTTTGAGATACCATACAGGCCCCCTTATGGTCCAAATTTACAAGGCTACTCCAGGAGGAACCCCAAATTCCCCCTCTTAAAGATTCTCCTCGAGGAGAAGAACTCCCCATGTTCGAATTCACTAGCGAAAAACCCAGGGCTCTGTGCCTTATTACTCGACAATTCACCAGGGGTCTGAAATGCATTCCTGCCACTAACTCCCTATCCAATGCGTGCACCTCTGCACTTCAACACACGCGCCAAGGAATTCTTGTTAACTCTATTTCGTAGTTAATTGGCCTAGTACTTGATGACTATGCGAATGCGATTGAGAGGCTATCCATCGAAGGGTTGGAAATCCAACCCGAAGATGAAGGTGGTGACCCTAGGAATATCTTCACCAGTGGAAATAACTAGTCATACCAGGAAGAAATGTAGGGGAATGATCGACGCATCACTGAAGAGACCCCTGTTAACAGCCAACCTCTCACTGGGGGCACTTAAATAATCATGGGACAGGGAATAGGGGATTATCTTAGAGACCACGTAAATTTGTACAACAATTAGCGTGTCCTGAGAAACTTGAGGAATACTAGGAATGTGAGAAACATTCGAGATTTTTGTCACCTCAGAGTGCCTCGAGGAGAAGGCAGGCAATCCCATCATACTAGTGGGGGATCAAGCACAGATAGTGAACTAGAAGACAATGATCGCCGCCTCTTTTTCAACCCTAGAGGGAACCGCCACCCACCACAATTGGTCTGGATGGCTCAATCCCATTTGAACCTTAGAGGCCTGCTCCATGACATGCCTCACCATTCGGAGAAACACCTCCCGAAGTTCAACCTTGAGAAAGGGACCTCAGTTGATGACCACATTAGCAATTATTAGCTAGCCTTGCAAATGATGAAGGTCTAGTACAATGATGTAACATTCTGTTTATTCCCATACACTCTTGAAAATAAATCATCCACTTGGTATCGATCGCTAGCAGTCACTTCCATCCACCCTTGGGAAGAGTTTCAGAAAACATTCCTAGACAAATTATTAGAAGACAAGACACGTTCTATGCTTCTCACCAAGCTCAGCATGATAAAATGTCATAAGAAAGATAAGGTGAAATATTTCAATCAATGTTTCACCACGATTTTAAATAAGTTCCCTATGGACATAGCCCTTGATGATTCTATTATCACCTAGATTGACCTCAAGCTGAAGGGAGGCAATTCCAGGGTAACCACAAACCAAGCTTAGCCTTGTAGCTATCCCTACAAGGATGGGAGAGGGCTCTCTCCTTTAGAATCTCAGTCAAGATGACTGAATCAGGTAAGGATTTTAGGCTAGGTATAGTAGCTTGAAAGGTTTTGATTGATTTTGTTGGTGTTTTGCTGGATCAGATGGAGCTGGGCAATTTAGACCTAGAAAACTAGGTTAGAAATGCAAGGTGTTCAATGGGGCAAGGTAGGTATGATTTTCAGCACCTTAAGCTTGATGGGGTGAAAGGCTAGACTGGTGAGGAGCTAAGCAGGGTCTGAGCAAGCCAAGAATCCTTCCTAAACAAAAGAAAACATGAAATACTGATGTTTTCTTAAGGCAGAGCATTAAAACCTAATGTATTCCACCTATCTGACTTGAAAACAACCAATCAGAAGAAATTATATGAAAGAGGCATACATAAATAACATGAGAACATATTAACAAAATAATAAACACATGCTAAAGGCCATACCACAAGAATCCCATAAAAATAGCTACAACTTTATTAGTTTCCTACCAAAACTGCTATAAAATGATAAGTGTTCAGTACATGAGCATCTAGCTGAATCCAAACCTTGCCAATGAAAAAGAAAACAAATCATATAGACTTTCAAAATACTCATCCTAAACATCAGGGGTCGAAACCATGAGAAAAGGAGCTATTTCAACCATTTCTAAACAAGGACCAGGAATCTAGGCAGTCAAACCACTTGCCTCGAAAAGAGGGGAAACTGATTCATTACCCTCAAAACCACCTTTAATCTAATGAATCTACCATCTACTAGTGTTTGACCATAATATTTACAAGCCATGTCATTAATTACATCAGTAAATCCTCCACCATGAGAGATAAATCATGAAAATAGTCGAAAATTGGCAAACTAGGCATTCTTGAGCAAAATTTCCCTACGCGCAGCGCCACTTTCAGGTCACGTTTGGAGGCCTTCCCATCATCCAAATTGAGCCCAGGATAGTGCATTCAAAAGTTCAAGGCTAATTTCTATAACATATGGAATTTTTTCATTTGGAGCTCATTTGACCCCTCAAAACTTGATTCTCCCAAGACTGCTTCTGTGTGTCCAAAAAGTGGCAGAAAGGTCAATTTTGGAGTGTTTTCGGACCTTCTGGTGGACTAGTTTTGCTCCAAAAATTATGAAAATTGGTAGGGTGCATGTCCTTGATGCCCTGAATCCAAAATATAAACCATTTTTGCATTCGATGCACCTAGAAAAATCACAGTGCCACTTCTGGGCAGATTTCCTGTGTTTTGAATTTCCAAAATTTCAAAATGTCAAAATTTCTTCAAAAGCTGCCCAAATTTGGCATGAGACACCACCATCAACTACTTTGATGGGCTAGGGAGGCTTCAGTCAATATATTCAATATATCTTTCTCCTTTTTTCCTTCCAAAACTCTCCTTAGCCTAGCCTTTAACTTTCTAATCCTCATGTTACAAATTTTGTTGCGGGTCATGTAATAGTATGCCATGTGTCTGAGCATTTTCTTATCCCTGTTGGCCTTATCAATGAGCCCTTCAAGATGTATGTTGACTCTTTCAAGCCAATTCTCCCTATTGTTTTCAATTTCTTGCTCGATAGGAGTCAAAGTTACATGAGCCTCTTTGTCACTTTGCCTCTTTGTTTTCAGTAGTTCAAGCTCCATGAGGACCTGTTTATCACTTAATTGTTTGTTCTCCTGTTCCAAATATTTGATGATGAACTTGGCTCTCTCTAAGTTGTTTTCCAAAGCTGGTCTTTGAGCTTCCCTTTCCTGTATGATAATTCCATTGATGGTTTCTTCATCTTGAGCCTCCAAGTCAATGATATCAACTCCATGATGAGTATAGCGCTGCTGCAGCTCCTCATGCTCAGTCAAGTCAAAATATCTTTTGTCCTCATCACTAAGGTTCTCCTCCTGCACTTTTTCCTTGCCTTTGCTTAGCTGCTTAACTTGTACCTATTTTGTCGATGTAGAAGGAAAAGCCCCTTCCACACCTTGTGGAGATAACATTTTCTTGTGGACTGATGAAGAAGGCAAGGTCCCTTCCACTCATTGTGGAGTAAACACTTGCTTGGAAGCTACAAATAACTTCCTAGTACCTCTTTGATATGTCAAGAATACCAGCACCTCAGCAGTTTTTGTCTCTTTGTGTTCCTCTTCTATTTTCACATGAGTAGAGGGCCCACATGTTTCTTGCACCATGGATGGAGGACTTTGAGGTCTCCTGAACATGTCATGAGCTATGAAAGTCTCCCAATGAATATTTAGAAGACTGAGATGGTGAAGGACAATAATTTTAATTAAGGAGTAATGATATATACTTTTCATCTGCTGAGGATATGGCTTCTTCTAAACCATGTAAGCCATCTTGTCAATGTCTCTAAACAAGAAATAAGGGAGGTTCAACATTTTTACCCTTGTCAAGTGCATGAGGAGTCTAATATGATAAGTGTATAACCTAGAAATCCTACCCTCACACGTGAAACACTTGATGATAATCCTCATCAAAGGGACATACCTGTTCTCCAAAAATTTAAAGGGGAAAAACCTTTTTACCTGGTTTTTGTACTAAGGCTTGATGTAAGGCTCATAGTAGTGCTCATCAAGGTCCTGAGCTTTGTACCATTTCTCGCCAACATTAGGAATTCTAGTGGCCTCTGAAATAACAGTTGGTGACACTGTGAAATTAACCCCAGCTAAAGTCACTTCATGATTATGCAAATTGGCAACAAAGAGTCTGGCCAACTCATGATGAAATTGAACTCTTTCTACTAATTCACAAAACTCAAAACAACCAAGATGTCTGAAACAAGAAACTGCTAATGGAGAGGCCTGTAGTTTTGCTAAGCTGGTTGGTTCCTCTCTTGTGATTTTTCCTCCCTTATGAGGCTTTCTCTATTGCCTTATTCTTTCCACTGAACTGTCACTAGCTGTCTCCTCATCATAGTCATAATCACCTCTATCCATGATTAATCAACTCTCTTAGTTTGCATAGTTTTAACAATGTATGGGATGAATGGTATGTTCTAGGGCTTGTAGAGATGGGTATGGCTAACTTTAGGAAGCTATGGGTAAAGTATGAGAGGGAGGGGAAGGTTTAGGGAGTGGTATAATATGATAAAAATGATGGGAATAATAAGTTTAGGGTTTAGTTATGAGTTTGAATGATGGGAAAAAACCAAATGACTAGGGTTTTATAGTGAAAATTAGGGTTTTATATAGAGAGTGAAAAACTTGTCTAAAACTTCATATATGCAAACTAATCATCAAGCCAGGTGCTGGTACTTACTTGCAAGGTGAAATTTGGAGGAAATCTGGCAAAAACTTGAAGATTGGAGTGGTTTTGGTGTTGGCTGCCCTAAGCGCAACGCCCATTGAAAATTGAACTGTGGAAAACTATACTATGCACAACGCCCTTCTCCCTATGCGTAGTGCCGGGAAAAACTCCTCAAAACCGTAGCGCTAGTTGCCTATGCGCAGCGCTGCCCCTGTTTTGCTAAAATCACATTGAAATTGCTTATTCTTCTCTCCTTTGGCTCCTTTGATTTGCTAAATGACACAATGGAGTGAAAATAGAATCAAATGAGTTTATATATGAACCCCATTCTAATTTTTTCATTTTGAAAACCCACTTTTCCAATGTTTCTTTGCCTTTTTAGAAACCCTGATTTTAATTCCTTCCACTTTTTTCTTTTGCAAGTGGATTTTCTCATGCCGACTTGATTTCTTTGTAGTCTTTGTAGCCCGACAGTATAGTTTGCTGACTTATGGGTAGCTTAGGATCACTATTACATATAGGAACATGAAATTACATAAAAAATAAGAATAGAAACAAAATACTCTGTTTTCACCTCAAAACATGTTTTGAGGTGAAAATTACATTTGACTTTAATAAAAATAATTCTCAATTCTTCTGTTTTTTTGCTTGAGTTTATTTGACATCCACATGTCCTTGCTGATCTTTATTGGCATTCAACCATCAAATTTAACTATGGTTAAAACCCTAAAACCTAATGAGACCAAACCCTAGTAACCTAATGGAATGAACTGCAAAAGAAAAATGAATTTTGACCGAAAAAAATAAGAAAGAGGATTAGCAAGTATGTTTCATGAGGGAAACTGAAGTGACCTCAACCATCAGTGGATCCATGACCTAATGGATTACTGAAAATTTACAATATGGGACACCTATCATGGAAATGCAAAAGAGCAGATTTTGATCACTGATGGCAGTATGACAAGATTGACACTAACATTGCCTCCAATGGTGATGGTAGCTCCTTGGAGGTGCCAAGAACACTGTAGACCTAGTAGCCTCATCCATTGGGCAACAGAGTCAAAACCTCTCAAAAATTGAAAACTGACACAATGCAAACTGAAACTGACTCATGACTCAAACTATGACTAGAAACTGTCTTGAAAATGATTGAAAAAATGACTCAAGACCTACTTAACTGAAACAGGTACTTACAAAGATTTTTAATGGCAACATACGATCAAGATTTGAGGACTTCAAATCATGATGACAACCACCTACCTACTGATGAAATATGTACAATCATGTGAAGTGGGCCTTCCAATGTAACCAATCCAGTAGATGGCTACTTACTGAAATTCTGCTCTCACTTTCCCTAAGCAGGTAGAATGGTGTACATGTAGGTGACTCACAATAAGAACTAAAACCAAGGCTTATGCTAACGAACCAGGAAACATTCATATTCTCTAATGCTTGCAAAAGAATTCCGAAGGGATCTTGAAAATCCTGAACTACTAGCTTGTCTTGAGATCCAGCAACAAAAATACAAGTACTCCCTTCATTCTAATCTGAAAGAACAGTTGGTTGCTGATTGATAGGAAGGCATAGAGAAGTATAAGCTTCTTCTATCTAAGTGTTGGCTGTAAATTCCTCAAGCATGAGAAATTCTGACTCGATCTCTGGCATATTGTCTCTCTCAGGCTCATATTCCTCAATTTCATAGCCTAAGTCATTTTTAAAGAGAAAACATTCTTCAAGATTATCAAACATGACAACCCTATCATCTTCATGAAAGAAAACAATATCTGTTCGCTGATATATAAATCTAATTTCAACACTGTCATCATTTTCAAAAGTGGAAGAAGCTTCACTAACATCTTCTTGACTATGCGAACACTACAAACCTGCATTAGCTTGGGCTATAACATGACCTTTTAGGAGTTGATCTATCTCATCTTCAGATAGAGGAGAGAGTACTTTTTGCTTTCTATTGCTAAAACAATAATTGTCTTCTTTTCCTCCTAAAGATTCACAAGGTTGTTGAATATCTTCATTAATTTCAAGCAAAGGAGTATATAAATTTTCCTCAGATTGTTGATTCATTTCATATGATTCCTGTTGACTATCAAGATGCAAAATTACTTCATCTTCAAGCAAAGAAGAAGCTACTGTATGCTGATTATGATCTTGTGTAACGAAGTGACTGGATTTTTGAGACTGTTGTTGAAGGGAAAAATCAAAGAAGGCTTCAATGATTTCTTCATCATCACAATCTAAATCTAGATCTAGAATAGCCAACTTGACTTTATCACAATCTAAAATTGGAACTTGATTTTCCTGCATACTGTCTTCTGCTATGATCAGATTTGAAATAAGACCTTGTCTTCCATCATTTTCAATTGTACTAAGATCTTGAACCTACTACAAATTTTCCTGAGCATCTTGACAAGTATCCTCTAAGCTCTCTTTATGCTGCTGAAATGGATTTTCATACAGGGCTTCCATGATCTCATCGTCCATGAAGTCATCATCTTCATAAATTTTCTCAAGATTTTCAATAAAAATATAAACGTGTTTGCAACAGTTCTGAACTAATATTAAGGATGGACACATTTACGACATGTTTTGCACTGAAGATCATGTGTAAAACATCTAACAAAACCAAACATAGTAAGAGCTCATGTTGATCCTTGGTGACAAGCTACGAAGACTGGAACTAATAGATTCCATCACGATTGACTACTACACTAGAGCCCTTCCCAGGGATATTTCCATGTTCGATAAACGTAAAGCAAAAATCACCATGGTAGAAAACTTTGCTGCTGCAATCGAAGTCAAAAAGGATCTTATCTCTATCGGTGCCTTAGAGCATGAGTCCCATGAGAATACAAAGCCCTCCGAGAAGAAGAATTAGGCCTCATCAAGTAAAACCGTAGATAAAGATAAAGATTCCTTCGATTTCGAGGGGCTAGCCAAATCCATAAAAAAAGTGACTAATGAAGTGTTTGAGCTAAAGGGAAGGATCAATGACACTTCGGGAGGAGCAAAGCCTGCTAAGACCTTTTTTTGGAAAACTAACAACCTCCCCCCTAAAGTGTCACAAACATCCAGCTCGACCTTCAACATGGAGGAGCTGGGAAAGGACAACTTTTGCACTTTCCATCAGGCTTCCCACTCTACGAAGACCTGCCCACAGTGGCTCCATAACATGACTACCGTAGTCACCCAACTGTTAGAAGATCAAGCCATTGGGGAAGGGGAAGAAGATATGGATGATTCTGAAGAGGAATAATCCCCTCCCGGTGATGATACTCCATCTACTATGTTAACCCTCGATGTCATCCATGGGGGGGAAGTGTGCACTACTCAAGAGACCTTCGTTGGAGATGCCCCCCCAAAACCCCCCAAAAGTTACAACCTTGGGAGTAAAGGTACTATGTTGGACTCTAATCTAGAAGACAAGAAAATAGCATTGTTACGACGGATCCTACCCACAACAAATACCATCCAGCCATCCACTTCTTCTCCTAGAGGGAAAATGATGTAAGTCTGAACAAGTCACCAACTAGTACAAAAGGAGCCTCACCCACACCTAGAAATTCATCTAAAGCGGTTACAGTTAAAATCACCTTGACAACGCAACACTTATCACAAGAATCCTCATCTATGGCTTTAGATTACAATATCATCGAATATTTGAAGAAAACTTGAGCTAACATCTCTTTGTATGAGGTATGCAAGTTGGCTAGTCAGTATGAGTTCATGGCCAAGGCCTTTGCTTTCCCTCCTACTCCTTCTAAACCCTCCAAATCAAACAAAGGGAACCCTACAGGCCAATCCCCAGCCATGGTCGACCTATAATCTATACTGAACACCGCAAACACAAACTCGAGAGGTTCAACCCCTCTTTTGCTCTTAACATTCAAGATGTTCAATTTTAATGTGCACAACTACCTCGTAAATTCTGGTGCATCGACCAATGTCATGCCTTGGTCGGTATGCAAGAAGCTAAATATTCAACCAGAAAAGACTGATGCCAAAATTATCCAACTCGAAAGTTCTCAAGTCCTAGTTGTAGGAGAATTAAACAATGTCATCATTCAGTTACCTTTTGATTCTTGAGTTGACCAATGCATTGACATAATAATCATAGACATTATAGATGCCTACAACCTTCTTCTTAGTAGAGATTGGTCTTCTAAACTTGAGGGCTACTTCGCCATAGACTGGTCTCACTTTTGGCTACCTTACAAGGGGAGGAATAACCAAATTAGGGTCAATAGTGAGCCTTGTATGAAACACACCATAACCAATCTTGAGGGCTCTAACGAGCCAATCAGCTATGCCCAATAAGAGCTATGAGTCTGACTCCTAGAATCCCTATTCCAGTGCTATCAACCCCAGACATCAACCGTTCCCCAAGATACCTAGATTGAAATTCTCGTGAAAACCCCAAGCCTCAATAATGAAGTTTTTTCCTTAAATTTACATACGTCAAGTTTACCTTCCCCCAATACCGAGACATGGACATTATATTACGATGGATTTAAACTCACGATGGAGCAGGAGCAGGGTGCATCCTAATAGACCTCAAAGGGAACGTATTCTTGATCTCTTGCAGGTTGGAGTTTCAATGCACCAACAACACTACAGAATATAAAGAATTGGTACTCAGCCTCAAAAGGGCCATCGACATGAAAGCAGACTGCCTGAAAGTTATTGGGGATTCTGAAATCATTACGAGACAGGTACATAATACCATTCATTGTCTATCACCGCACCTCAAGAATTACCAACAAGAGGTAAAACATCTCATAAATTCGTTTAAAGCTTTCAATATCATTTCCATTCCTAGATTTAATAATGTTGTTCCTGATAATTTAGCTAATGATGTAGCTAGGTTCACACCCCTTAGAGACGGGTTTTCTATTGAAATTATGTATAAACCCACAGTGCCTGACATGTAACTAACTTCCATGTTTTCAATGATGACCAGCAGATTCTAGAATTCATGAAAAATGCAGAAGTGTTCAAAGATGTAGCTATTGACGAAGAGGAACATGAAATATCGCTACAAGAAGAATCAGGTTCGTGGAAAGGAAACCCCTTACCTAAGGGGGTTGTAACACTAGAGAAATTGTTCGACTCTAGAGCCATTTTAGAGGTCCTATGAACACAAAAACTGATAGTTCAACTCTCTCGCACGAGAAAATCAACCTCAAGACTAACTCTAACCCTAAGTATGTCAACTTGGGGGTGGGGTCCACTCCAGAAGAAAGACAGGCATTCATCAGCTTATTTAGAAAATACCGTGATGTTTTTTCTTGTACATATGATGACCTGAAGACATACGATACCAAAATTATTCAGCATTTCATCCCTACCAAAGAAGGGGCCAAGACCTTTCAACAAAAATTGAGGAAGTTGTATCCCACATTAGAACCTCTCATCCAAAAAGAACTCAAGGAATTGTTGGATTCTCACGTTATATTCAAGGTCAGGCACTCCACATGGGTATCTAATCTGGTGCCAATGCGGAAAAAATCTGGGGAGATGCGTCTATGCATTGATTTCCAAAACCTTAACCGAGCCTTAGGTAAAGATAACTACCCGATCCCCTCCATGGATAAAATCCTCCAAACCGTCTCGGGATCTAAAGTCTTCTCTCTACTAGATGGCTTCTCTTGTTACAATCAGGTTCTGGTGGCCAAACCGGATCAGATCAAAACAACATTCCGAACAAAGTGGGGGACATTCGCGTTTCGTCGTATGCCTTTCAGACTGATAAATGCCAAGGAAACCTTCCAAAGAGTTATGGATATCACTTTCCAAGGTCTTATGGGTCAAAGTGTGGTTGTCTACCTAGTCGATGTCACTGCCTTTTCGAGGAAAAGGAGTAACCACCTTCATCACTTGAAGTAGATTTTCGAAATATGTTGGAAATATGGGATCTCCCTCAACCCTAAGAAGAGCATATTCACGATTTCGGAAGGCAACCTACTAGGTCACATCATCACCAAGAATGGAATCACTGTAGATACCTACCATGTAAAAGCTATAACATAGTTCCCTCAACCGAGCACCAAAAAAGGTATGCAATCTTTCCTTAGCAAAATTAATTTTCTTCACAAAATTATTTCAGATTTTTCACAAATTGTCAAAACTTTACAGAACATGATAAAGAAGGATGCAGTATTCAAATGGGATCAAGAGGAAAAAGGAATCTTTTGATCACTAGATCCCATTGCATTTCCACCATCAATGATAGGGGTAGCCGCAGTTCAATATCTCCCTGAATTGATCACCTTATAGTTCATTAATCATCATCTTTTTGCATAAGGACAAAACTTTATCTTATACAATTTCTCCTCAGATTCATCATTGGTTGCGGTCCTTACACAAGAGGACTGTGATCTGACAAATGTCCCATATCATTCATGAGTACAAGACTCCAAGGCATGGAGCTAAACTACCCGGACATCGATAAGAAGGCGTATGCAGTCTACAAAGTAGTGAAACACTTTAGACCATACATCCTAAAAAACCATGTCACAATAATGGTCCCACACCTAGCCATCAAATCCCTTTTCATACAACAAGAGCTGGGAGAGAGGAAAACCAACTAGATGACCTACCCCTCGGAATATGATTTGGAATTAAAACCCTCCCACGTTGTCAAAGGGCACAGACTTTGTAAACTAACCGTTGAAGCAGCTGATCATCAAAACATGGAGCCTGATCGACCAACCCAGGAGACAGAAGGATGTGAACACGGAATCAAAATGTACTAGAATGAACTCCTTAGCTCACACGATGCCTCATCATGGTATTATGATTTAGGTCAATACCTAGTGTAGGGATCTTTACGTCAAGTTATGCCTGCCAAACAGAAGAGAGTCGTCAGGCTCAAGGCTACCTCATATCAAATGGTTCAAGATAACCTTTTCAGAAAGCACCACCTCAGTATATTACTGATATTTGTATAATATGATGGAGCCCAATGAGTGATGAAAGATCTACATGATGGGCCTGTAGGAGGTCACTATGTAGGCGACACCACGGCTCATAAGATCAAGCAGGTAGATTTTTACTAGCCCACACTATTGAAGGACGCTCATGCCTATGCACGAGAGTGTCCTATCTGCCAAAAACATGCAGGAAGGCAAGAAAGGTCATCTTCCCCACTCCAACCCATAGCGGTTGAGGAACATTTTCAACAATGGGGGTTGGACGTCATAGGGGAGATCATGCCAAACTCGTCAAAATAGCACAACTGAATACTCACATCCACTGACTATTTTACCCAATGGGTAGAGGTAATCCCATTGCATAAGGTTAATGATGATGAGGTAATATCCTTTATTAAGTAGTGCATCCTAGCCAGGTTTGGTGTTCCAACCTCTCTTGTCTTTGATAATTCTACTTATTTTTCGTCTTTGATATTGTATGATTTTTCTTTAGAAAATAGCATCGTATTGAAACATTCGGCCACCTACTATCCTCAAGGTAATGGCCTAGTAGAATCAACCAACAAAAACCTCATCCATATCATCAAGAAAACCTTCTTTTGCAGTAAAGGAATTGGTA
>APFE031097317.1:15144-25995 GCA_000404065.3 Pinus taeda
CCAAGAAAAATGGGAAATGGAGAATCTGTGTGGACTACAGAGAATTGAACAAAGCCACCAAGAAAGACCACTTCCCTTTACCTTTCATAGATCAAGTGTTGGATGGTCTAGCAGCGAAGAGATTTTTCTCTTTCCTAGATGGGTTCAGCGGGTACAACCAGATTCAAATAAGCCCGGAGGACCAAGATAAGACCACTTTCACTTGTCCATGGGGTACCTTTGCCTACTGTGTCCTTCTCTTTGGGCTATGTAATGCCCCTTCCACTTTCTAGAGGGCTGTACTAAGCATCTTTGCCGAGTTGGTCCATGATTCGGTAGAAATCTATATGGATGAATTTACTCCTTACGGGTCTAGCTTCCAGGAAGCCTTGTCCAACCTGTGAAAAGTTTTGAGCAAGTGCATTGATATGAACCTGTCGCTCAGTCCTGAGAAATGTGAGTTCCTGATGACTGAAGGGACTGTGTTAGGCCATACCATTTTTCGCCAAGGGTTACAGGTGGATCCCAACAAAGTTGCTATCATCAAAAGGGTCCCCCCTCCTCAGAAGGTGAGAGATGTCCGGAGTTTCCTAGGCTTAGCTAGGTATTACCGCAGATTCATTAAAGACTTTAGTAAGCTAGCCTCGCCATTGTTTGGCCTCTTAACAAAAGATGTTGAGTTTAAATGGTCGGATGATTGCCAGAAGGCTCTGAATGAGTTGAAGGATAAGTTGGTGTCTGCTCCAATTCTGAGAGGCCCAAACTGGGCCCTACCTTTCCACATCCACACTGATGCCTCGAACAAAGCCATAGGGGTAGCCTTAGGACAAGTTGAGGAAAAACTCCCATATGCTATATACTTTGTCAGTAAAAACTTATCCAAGGTAGAAATGAATTATACGTTAACTAAGAAAGAGTTCATGGCTGTGGTCCATGCCTTGAACAAGTTCCGACACTATATCACTGGCTACCAAACATTTGTACATACTGACCATGCTGCAATCCAATATTTAATGAATAAGCCTAATGTGAATGCTCGTATTATTAGATGGTTACTTTTGTTGCAGCAGTTTGATTTGACCATTGTTGACAAACCAGGTAAAGAAAATGTTGTTGCTGACTTTTTGTCTAGAGTGAATTTGACTGCAAGTGAAGAAGAAACAGTGGATGACCAGATGCCAGATGAGCATCTGTTTTCTATCTTAGTACTCTCCCCATGGTTTGCTGACATAACCAACTATCTGGTCTCCGCACAGTTCCCTTCGCACTTATCCTCAAAGGAGAAGAGCAGAATCATGAGGAAAAGTTCCTCATTCACTTGGATCGGGGGTGACTTGTTCAAACTTGGCCCTGATAAGATCTTAAGGCGTTGTGTAAGGGAGGAGGAAGTCTTTGACATCCTCCTAACTTGTCACGATGAGCCTTGTGGAGGACATTTTGCAGCCAAGAGGACTGCCTTCAAGATTCTACAGGCAGGCTACTATTGGCCCACTCTTCATGAAGATGTCAAAAGATATATCAGCCAATGTGACCGATGCCAAAGGATGGGGAAACCAACCCAAAGAGATGAAATGCCTCTCCAGCCTCAGGTGACTCTTGAGCCATTTGAGAAGTGGGGTATGGATTTTGTGGGCCCTATCAACCCTCCTTCAAGGCAAAAGTCTTACATCATTGTGTGCACAGATTATCTGACAAAGTGGGTAGAGACCAAAGCAATCAAAGCAACAACAGAAGAAAAGGTGGCCGAGTTTTTAAGAGAAAACATTTTCTACAAATTTGGCTACCCAAGAGAGATAGTCACTGATCAAGGAAGCCAGTTCACCTCCAATTTGATTGAAGACCTGCTTGCTCATCACTAAATCAAGCATAGGACTTCCACCCCATATCATCCTTAAGCGAATGGGCAAGTGGAAGTCACCAACAGAGCATTGGAGGGGATCCTGACTAAGGTGGTGAGCAGTAGCAGAAGGGATTGGGCAGATCGCCTGGTTGAGGCCACTTGGACCTACAATACCACTTGGAAGACCACAACCAGCTTCACACCCTATGAGCTGGTCTATGGAAAGAGAGCTTTGTTGTCAATTGAGTTTGAACACAACACATTGAGGATGGCAGCTCAGCTGGAACTAGATCTCAGCCATGCTCAACAAGAAAGGTTAATGCAGCTGAATGGGTTGGACGAACTTCGAATGCAGGCCCTCCTCCACTCAGAAGTGACTCAACTTCAGAGGAAGGTGTGGCATGACCGGCACCTCAATGACAAACAATTCCAACAGGGAGATTGGGCGCTGCTATATGATTCCAGACATAAGGATTTCAAAGGAAAGCTGAGAACAAGGTGGCTAGGACCATATGTAGTGGAAAAGTGTAATGACAATGGTTCCGTCCTTATCCGGACTATTGACGAAGAAGCCATTCCCATGCTCATCAATGGGCATCGACTAAAGATCTACAGGAAACCCCTTTCGAGGCAAGAGTTCGTCAAAACCATGGAAAAATCAGTGCTGGTTATAGAGAAGGGTTCTGCCTCTGTTTTGGGCACACCCTGAGCATCATTTCATATTCAAAAAAAAAAAAAATGCAATAAAAATATCCTTGGGTGAAAACCTTTTTGAGGCGCCCAAGGCAGGTGGTAGGAGTGAAAACCTCATTGAGGCGCTCCTGCTATCTCTTTCAAAAAAAAGAAGAAGAGAGAATGGGAATAAAAAGATCCTTAGGTGAAAACTTTTTTAAGGCGCCCAAGGCAGGCGGTAGGGGTGAAAACCTCATTGAGGTGTCCCCGCTCTCTCAAAAAAAAAAAAAAAAAAAAAAAAAAAAAAAAAAAAAAAAAAAAAGAAGAAGAAGAAGAAGAAGAAGAAAAAGAAAAAAAGAAAAAAAGAGAAAAAGAAAAAAAGAGAAACAAGAAGAAAAAAGCTGATCTCTGAAAGTGTTGCAGGTTGCAGGTATATAACGCACCAAAAGAGGACTGTCGACTCAAAGACAAGGGTCCCTATCAAGCTACCAGACAGCCTCTCATGCACACCCACCATGAACACTCATTTTTGCAAAGTTTGGGCACAATCGGATCATGGTTCGGCCTTCTACAGGAAGCTAAAGGACTTTCTACAGGAAGTTCTGTATTTCTACAGGAAACTTCCTGTAGAACTTTTGGACGGGCCAAAATCGACTGCAGGGAAGCATTTGGAGCTTTAAGTCGACTGAGGAGGCATGCAACCACCCTTTTCTGCCATCCTCCACTCACTCCACCTCTTTTCACCACCGTAACTCCAATATGAGCACGCATACCTGCACATGCAACAAAACTCTGTTTTTCAAATAAGGAAAATTGTGTTTTTTCAATCTCAGAAATAAGGTCTTCTGAGGCTCGAGCACTCACCTGTTTAGGCGACCTCAAGACCTTTCACCTATGCAATGTGACTCAAATTATATCAGCATGCACCACAGGAGGAGAAACGGCTACAGGATGTCCTATAGGAATCCTGTAGCAGCTGATCCAGCTGGAGTACTTGCCACGAAGACACCAACAACTTGTAGAACTGGTGCATGCCATGTTCGCCACCAGAGGAATGGGTCTCCAAGACTCACAACCAGCAGCAGCCAATGCAGGGAAGCTCCAGCGCTTGAACATGAAGTAGCAGCACGCAGATCCGGCATCCCTCGTCTTGAAACCTGGAAAAAGCCACGTCCATGACCGCACAGGTAAGTAACTAACCTTATTTCGTCCAATTGCATAAGCTATACTCTGAAAGTGCACAACTTTGAAAATGGGCGGATTGAACAAGGCTGGTTTCCACTCAACTGGCCATCACAGTTAGTCAAGCAACCTCGTAGGATCCGAACTGGATCGATTATGCCGAAAGGGTGGATAATTGGCATGTGGGAAATGTCCAGTCGGGAAGAGGCGGAGGTATGACAAGATTGGCGGCTGTAAATCTAGCGAAGAGAATTCGGCGGTTAGGGGCACGCTGGGATATGATTGCAGTGATGTCGGCCAACGGATCATCAGGGACAGCTCAACCCCGCGCCATGAATTCCGCAGCAATTCGAAATCGACCGGTTGATACTTATGATGCATTGCAGTCATTTATGAAACAACCGTTTTCTAGCCGAATGTGCGTCCTCTTCCTCTGCAAGTGGTTAACCCGAAGTTCTCAACCTGTTCAAACGTCCTGCTGCCACTCAGACTGCTCCTGCGCTGCCGTAAACTCCTCTGGAAGCCGAGAACAAACTTCTACAGGAAGCTGCGCTACAGGAAATGCAGCATCCGAAGCAGTGCAGACTGTTCACGTCGAGGGTGGCAAATTTCGGTGAGGTAGGCATAATTTAACCTCCCCATGCAAAGAAAATTTTTCAAAGGTGGTGCAATCGACGTAGTAAAGGGGTAGAGAGATTTAAGTGCAATTCTCTCTGGTTTTATATATATGTCGCTGCTGAAATCGTCGTAGTAATCTGCATGAGCAACTTTCTTCACGCATGAATGAAAATCCCTTCCTGTAGAGAGTGATACCCTGCCAAAACACTGTCAAAATTGTAAATTTTATGCCGCTGAGTGTATAACGGAGACATAGCTCTGCGCTCCGAGTGAAAATTCTCGAAATCCTCCTTCTTTACATCTGAGCAGGCAGATTTAGTAGGGTAATCGACCAAAGGTATCTTTTTTTACACTCTGAGGAGAGAATCCACCCAGAATTCCCAGTCTGCGAGAGCAAACACAGAGTTTTACCATGCCGAGTGGGTTCATTCGAAAAGAACCTTCAGACTCAAAGAAGTTACGGGAAACCCCTGAGGTGGTAGACCTGTTTTCCCGTGCACAATGGATGTCATTTTGTGACAAGCTCCAAGGTCATGACGATGAAATTACAAAAGAATTCCTTTGGTCCCTAAAACCGAAGTCAAAAACATTGGCCGTCGTCAATTTCAGAGGACTGACCCTCAGACTCACCCCACAACTCATCAGCAGGGTGACTGATATTCCAATGGGAATGCATTAGGATAAGGAGGAGAGGAAGCTGGGTAAGAAGGCTAAGGAAGAATTCTTCTTGCCAGAAGAACAATTCTCAGAAGATAAAAATGGATTTCGGAGGACTAACCTACAACCGTTCTGGAGTGAAGTCAGCGTCATATCACGTGTGAGGGGCGATTTAGCATCATATATGGTTATCATTTTCGGCTGCTCACAGAACTTAGACACCACATGGACCTCCCCTCAGAACAGAAATCGAGCATTCCATATTTCCTCTTGCAGTCCATGACTGAATGTGCCACCAAACTCAGAGAAGGGACACTAGACCAGCTAGCTCATCATGGGCTTATTAAGCTCCTCGTGGAAGATGCACTCCACACTTTCACTGTCCCTCTCTCCTGGGAAATTTTCTGGAATATGTTGAAGGATGATGACATCCGAGTCTTAGTCGAGGAGCTCACTTCTTCCAGCAGTGAAGAGAAGGAGCCTACTCAGGCTGAGAAGAAAGCAAAAAGACAAGACACACCTGGAAAAACACTAAAGAAGGAGCAAAAAGGAACACTAGCAGCAAAGCAAGCTGCCAAAACAGGGGATGATGGGATTGCCCCAACGCCCAGGGAAAAATGACTATAGAGCAGGGCACAACGGATTGAGAAAGTCCAGGACAGTAAGGGCACCCCTAAGGCTACCTTAGCCAAGATGAAAGAAAAATTCCCCTAGGCCAAGCAGGCTAAAACCGTGCCCTCAATTCCTACAGGAAAGTAGCAGAGTACTTCTACAGGAAAGCAACAGAGTCTTTCTACAGGAAAATTGAAAACGGCTTCTACAAGAAGCTAGAAAGCAACTACTACAGGACTTTCTACAGGAAGTCCGAAAGGAGGACAACATAAGGAGAAGTCGGCTGAAATCCTAGCTAGGGAGGCAGCAGCTGTGCTGGCCGCCCTAAGCACCTCTCCCAAGCCAAAAGAAAAACGAAAAAGGGAGAGTCCTTTGTATTTCAAAGCAAGAAGGAGTGTGAGAATTAAGACTGGCAAACCCCAGCCTCCATCAAAAGAACCAATCACTATCGTGGATACCCCTACCACACCAAGGGATAAATCCCCCTCCAAAGCATCCATTACTTATGAGCGGGGGAAGCCCAAAAACATCTTCATGGAGGGACAGAATGGAAAAATTAAGCTCAGAAGCCTCTTTACAGGATGCTGAGGCTATTCTACAGGAAACTTGGGCTAGGCTGAAAGAAGCAGAGTGGATGGAGGAGAAGGCAGTCGAGTCACCACAAGAGGAGGAGGGAGCAGCCAAGTCACCACCAAAGGAGGAGAAAACCGATGTTATCATGGAACCAAGCCCCTAGCCCAACTTGGGCTCTTATTATAACTTTTTGGAAGCAGGCAGAATTATTCCCCAAAAGTTTACTGTGCCACTGTTTTTAGCACTAGAAGAAGAACGGGTATGAACCCACACGTGGATGAGGATAGCTAAATCTAAGGGAGTAGCAGATATTGGGCCTCTGGAGGAAAGGCTCAAGGAAGCACAAAGAGAATTGGCAAGAGTGAGGCATGTGGAAAGCTCCCAGCAAGCCAAGTTGAGAGAAGAGAATGAGCTGCTCAAACAGCAGCTCTAGCTGCAGGGACAGAGGAAAGACAAGGACATGGCAGCCAAGGATCCCTTAGCAGGGCCTCAAGGAAAAGAAGAGATGCAAGCTGATCTTGAGGAGTTCAACTAGCAGCTATAGGAAAGGGGACTGCAGGAAGATATGGAGATACAATCCCTAAAGCAGCAGGTGCAAGAAAAGGAGGCACAACTGGCCTGCATGGCCAGTTGGGCAATGGAAGCACTGCAATGTAGGCAGCCGACCAAATCTGATGGCCTGTACCTAAGGGACTAGTGGCTGCAGTTCCAAATCAATACATTGGCACATAGGGGTATCTCTCACATCCAAAACCCCTAGCAGTTCACAGATTTATGTAACACCAGTTCATTAGAAGATAAGGCCAAGCTCTCAGAGTTTTACCTCCATAATTTGGCCCTTCCAAACATCACTTCGTGGGACCCCAACACAGCAGTAGGGGACATGCAGCTGATGGCAATGTCCTCATGGTTAAAACACGAAGAGAAGAGAACAACTGAGGTCAGGAATGTCATGGACCGGGAGTTACATGAACCATTGCTGATTAGAGTAGAGCTAGGGGACCCCACAACACTGATATCCGCCCACCAGCACCTAGCAACCAATTCTCAGGGTTTATTAGAGTACATGGATCATCAGGCCCAGGCCATAGCACACTTCGAGGATATGGAGAGGTTACTAGGGGACAATTGTGTTCATGCTTGCACCCGTAGGTGGAACACATTGTCCCACAACCTCACAATTTGAGAATATCACACTCCAACTCGGACAAGGGAAGCTTTGGCACAGGTACCTCTCTACAAGAAGTCTATGCAAAACCTCCAAGCCAATTGGATAGGCCTAAGCTAAGTCCACCCTTGCTTTTGGGATTGATAGAGGGAGGCACAGAAGAGGAGGAGCATAAGCAGTGGGAAGAAGTGGAGAGGAAGGCCGAATTCCATGACAGTGTGGAGGACACTACTTCAGAAGCCTGGGATGTGAGAGTGGCCATCAAAGCAATGAAAGACGAGGAGCTGGACTAGTTGCTCAGAGGATGAGCAACCCTTTTTGCAGGGGGTGATGATGAGCCCCAAAATTGGTAACAATTTGGGCTCATTTGGCCTAATTTTCCTTGTTCAGTCCTTGTTCAAATCCATCATTTTCTATAGTTTATGCATTATTTTTAGTATGTTTATGTCTTTGGTACGAATAAGGGAAGTCAGTTGTCCTAGGTGGTTAACACGTGTCTATTTCAGGTTTTTTGACATATATTGGAGCAAAGTCAAAGCAATCATGAGCTATAAGGCAGCCAAGCCTGAGGTGAGGACGTGAAGGGGGGGTGCCTATGGCATTCAATGACCCTTCCTCGGGATCTTCACCTCCAACTCTGAGCTCCAAAGACCACCAAACTGAATCTAGAAGGCAGCCAAGCAACATTTAGAAAGGGACTGTTTAACTCACAGTTTGAGAGCCGAGTTCCACAAATTGAGGTGGCCAGCTAGGTCCCTCGTGATCTATAAATGTTGAGGCCTCAGCCTTCGTAAAAAGACTTTTGAAACTATTGTGTACTTTGCGCCTCAGTGCTGCAGCTTTATTTTGTTCCTTTGTAGCCATTTTTGGCATGACTGTTATGATTATTTTTGGATAATGAGAAGCAGTTTGGTTTCCTATCAAATCTGAGTTTTTCATAGGAGCCAAAGCTCTCAGGGTTGGGCCCAACCTAAGAGCCTAAGGCCTCCTTTCTGTATTGTTACTTTTCCTTTACGTATCACTGTTTTCCTTTATGCATTTGAACATATTTCTGTTAAGTAGATTTCGTTATATTGCTGGAATAGGTCACTGTTTATGAATGACTTTGGTTTAGGTGTTTTGGTAGGATAATAACAGCAAAACCTCCAAGAAAAGGGACAACCACACTCCTGGTTTCACCTCATCCTTATTGGATTTGGGGCTGGAATTGAGGAAACAATGCTGCCTCACAAAAAACACTAGTTTGCTTGTTTATGCAATCTTTAGTGTGCTTGTTTTATTAGCAGAGATTAGTCATGGGTTTGGACATCTGAAATGTTTCTTTGCATAGATGGTGTACAAGGTTTTCTTCCCAAATAAAGTTGCTGCTCATTTATGTTGATTAATGGATAGACTAGACTAGTTTAGGATTTGGTCATTTGTAGGTCTTTGTTGATTGGATCAAGGTACACCGTGCAGGGCATCTTCTTCATTCATTCATCTACCCAAAGTATCATTTGAGCCACCTGTTCCATCTCTTAGCTAAGTTTCTCGTTCCCCATCTATCCTTTTTGTCCACAAAACCTTACCTCCTTCCCATCGTTGCCTTAGCCTCCTTCAAGCCAATTCAGCCTTCTACATCTCTTCACCAATCCACCCACCAGTCCTTAGGCCATTTTTAGACCCCTATCCTACCTCCAGATCCATCCATGCACCTCCCCTCACTCATCCATCCCCTAAAAACCGATTTCCAAACATCCTGTAGAAATTCTGGAACATCCTGTAGAAATTTTGAAACATCCTGTAGAACCCCTGCAGGCTTCCTGTAGAAGCTCACAAGTGAGGTTTCCTGATAGCCAAACCTTGTGAAACTCTTAGGAAGAATGTTAGGGACTCCTTAGACCCTCCCTGAACCTCTCCAACCATTTCCAAGCATTCCTTTTCCTTGATCCTCCCCTGCACAATAAAGCACAGTTCAAGCATATGCATGTGAAAATCAACACTTAATCAAAAAAATACAAAAATATGCTTTCTTAGGACAAAGGTAGTCTAGATGCATGTATTTTACCTTCATGGAAGTAATGACACCTCTTTCAGTAGTTTGCATCCTCATTTTTGCATCAGTAGGACTAGCTGGTAGAATTAGGGTTTGCTAGGGTTTGCATTTCTTTTTGGCTTTCAGTTTCTTTTCGCAAATAGATTAGCTTCCTTTGAGTTAGCTTTCATCCATCACTTAAAAGCTTCTTCTGAGAAGTCATAGGAGTTGGTTAAAGCCCCTAGCGGACTTGTGCTGGCTGACCAAGTGACAGCTGCGGCAAGAGCTAGTACTTGTGCATACAACACCGTCGCTTCCAAGTTTGTTACGAACAACCGGGTTGATAAAAGTAAAGAAGGGAGTCCCAGGAGTTGCAACATTATTGCTGCAATACTGGAGCCCACCAGCTGGGACATAAAAACATTCTCTTTTAGATCTCCATTCAAGAAAGCAGTTTTTACATCCATTTGATGGACTTTCCAATCGTTCTGAGCTGCTAGTGCAAAGAGAGTCCGGATGGTAGCCCATTTTGCTGTGGGGGCAAAAGTCTCCTCATAATCGACCCCTTCCTTCTGTGCAAA
This sequence comes from Pinus taeda, assembly GCA_000404065.3. NCBI lineage: Eukaryota > Viridiplantae > Streptophyta > Pinopsida > Pinales > Pinaceae > Pinus > Pinus taeda. The sequence continues at coordinate 25,041 of APFE031097317.1, forward strand.
ACCTTTTGCCACAAGCATATATTTGTGCTTGTCAAGTGAGCCATTAGCTTTATACTTGTTCTTGTAGACCCACTTGCAGCCAATTGGTTTGGTTCCTTATGAAGGATCAACCAGCTTCCAAGTGCTGTTCTTTAAGAGGGCATCATTCTCCTTTTGCATCACTTCTTTCCATTCATCATGAGAAGAAGCTTCTTTGAAGGAAGTTGGTTCAAAATCTATAGACAAGTTCAATTCACAATCATAAGAAACATCCATATCAACAGGTGAATTAGAGTCATCTACATAACCTCCATTTTGCCGGTTTGAATTTCTGGTTCCTGTCTTTCCAACTTCATTAGAATGAACACTTTCAAGTGTCTTTGTCAGCCACTTTGGGGGACCTTTCTCAGATGATCCAGGATGCTTCGTTGATTGAGTTGGCACTGAATCAAGATTGAGTCTCCCTATTTTATCAATCACATCACTTAAAGCATCATCCGTTGTTGTATTTTCATGAAGGGGAGAGTGTTCTTCAGAAGAAGATTCCACATGTTGATCTAGTATAGGAATCCCACCTTCCAGATGTGGAATCTAATTATCAAATTCATGAAACGATTTTTCTTTTGCGAATTTATCCAAGCGATCAAGTTGCCGCTCAACAACATTGTCAGTTTTGGATGATTCAAGAAAAATTACATCTCTAGATACAACAAACTTTTAATTTACTTCATCATAGAGACGATATGCTTTGGAGGTGTTTGAATACCCCAGAAAGATACACTTACGACTTCTAGCACCAAGTTTGTTTCTATGCACCTTTGGTATCAAGGCATAACAGGTGGAACTAAAGACCCTGAGATGCTTTACCGAAGGAATATGTCCATACCACATTTCATATGGAGTCTTGTTTCTTATAGCATTAGATGGACATCTATTCTTTATATATGCAACACATAGAACAACATCAGCCCAAAAC
>APFE031097317.1:26138-65518 GCA_000404065.3 Pinus taeda
AATTTGTTCTTCAATAAATAAACCCAACACATTCTGGTGTAGTCATCAAAAAATGTCATGATATATTTATTTCCATTTTCAGAAGGAACAGGCATTGGACCACATAAATCTAAATGAATGAGTTCAAGTTGTATATGTGCTCTTGAATGTGAATCATGAAAAGACTGTTTGCTATGCTTTCCTAGAATGCAAGCATCACATTGCTTAAGTTTCCTAGGAATTGTAGGCAAACTAGCAACACCATTTTTCTTCAACAAGTGGAGACTGTCATAGTTCAAATGTCCAAATATAGCATTCCATAATAAAATTGATGGAAGTGTACCTTCTTCATGATGAGAATTGTATGAGAAATGTTGTGCATGAGCACAGGTTGCTTGCAGTTTGAGAAGCCTTTCTTCTTCCATTCCCCTCATGACAAGTGAGTGATCAGATGCTTTTCTTACCTCAACCTTACCATCAAACATATGAATGGAGTGACCTTGCTGGTGGATGTGGACCAAGGATAGCAAGTTTCTCTTGAGCTGTGAGAGATATAGAACACGATGTAGAAGAAAGTCTGGAAGACCAGGCAGTTTAAGCTTGATTGTGCCAAGCCCTGATGGCTTAATTGCTGATTGATCTGCAAAGTATATTGCTCCATCAACATTGTCAGTGAAATCTTCAAAAAAATCTTTTCTATGAGTCATGTGGCAGGTTGCTCCTGAATCAAGCAACCAATCATTTTTCCAAGAAGCAAGTGAAGCATTAAATAAATCTTCATTTACTCCAATGTTACATTATGCCACAACATAGTGAGCGGATTCAGGTGCTTTACCTTGTCTGTATCATCAATTTTACCTTTCTGTTGGTTTCTTTTCTGCTCAATTTTGCCCCATGGTAGCTTGCATGTAGAGGCATCATGTGATCCATTTCTTTTGCAGCGAATTCAGTGCAAATCTCTCTTTTCTCCTTGCGAATGTCTGCTCCCCCTGCCTCTGAAATATCTTCCTCTTCCTCTTCGACCACCTCTTCCTCTTGTAGAATCTTGAGAAGGATGCTTTTCTTTATGAGCAAGGCATGCATCATCTTCAGAAGATTCATGGGCTGTCTTCTTTCCAAAAGCTTTCTCTCTTTCAACAAACTTTTTCACAAGAGAGTCAAAGGTTATATCTTTGAGATTTCCATTTGCTTGCAATGACTTAAGATAATTGGAGTAAGTAGGATAAAGTGCCTTGAGAAAAGCAATAAGAGGACTATCCAATTCAACTTTAGTGGATTTGATATCATGCATTATAGACTTTACTTCAGATGTAAGAGCAAGAGGATCATTATTTTGCAGTTCAAGAGTGAAAAGAGTTTAATCATGAGTTGAACAACTTCAAGTGTAGAATGTGGGTCATAGAGTTCTTTCAACTTTTGTAAGGCTTCAAAGGCAGTTGAATATGACGAAATATGGCGACTCACCTCTTCATTTACAGATGCTGCGATTAATGCATAAGCTTTGCTGTTCTTGTTTTCCCAAATGACGAGCTCTTTGTATGAGGTAGGCTGTATTGGTTCATTGTCTCCATCTTTGATACACACTCCTTTCCACAACTCATTGAAAATGAGGGTGTGTTTTATCATCCGGGACCATTCAGGATAGTTGTCCTTGCCAGTGAGAACTATTCCCACCATGGATATGATTGAATGCATTATGTAACAAAAAAATTCTGCTGCAAAATTTTACTCTTAATGGGAAACAATATACATCTTATATGATGGGACAACAAAGTCAACTTGTATACCACGATTGGCCAAAAAAACCTTCAACGTATGGCCAAAAAATTTCAGCATTCAATACCAATGTTACCAACGTTTTATGTCAAAAAACTTTAGCGTTCAATAAGAATATTGTTAATATAATGCCAAGAACTTCAACGCATACAAAGACAATAGCTTTAATATACCACAATAGTAGCCTCTTAGAACTAAAAGTCTGATAAGTATGCTCATCTCCCAGCTATAGGAATTGAGAAGTACAAGACTGGGACTGATCTCAGATCACCAAGCGTTACCATGAAAATCACGTTGCCAATTAATGAGCGGCCATTTATGTGAAGAGATTAAGTACAACACGGCAATGCTATGTTGGACTTTAAGACAAAAGAAGAATACCTATTTAACTTGCCTCACTGTTTACACACTATTCAAAGATCTTCACGTGACTGCAACTCTTCACGTGTTGCTTGTGACAATGTATTATAGTGAACCATGCCTGGAATTTGAGAAATCCAAAAAACAATGGAAAAGTTTGCTTGACAGACTCAGCTGATTAAGACTATAAAGAATGACACCAATTTGCATTTGCAGTTTCAATCATGCTTAAAACATTTAAGAAAAAGGAATGCTTCTTTCCTCACAGAGTAGAAGTCGGGATGCAACTGCTTCCTGGCAAAGCATTTAGTATGCACAGTCTTGAGAGATTTTCACCACTGCTATCCACAGCATAGAGATGAAGTTATTCCCGACCACCCAGTGGTTCATGGCACGTTCGCATCTCTGGTTCACGGTGGTGCTCTTAGCAACCGCCCATGGCATACACTTTACTTCAGGTGCAGGATTTGCAAGGCTTTCGAGGAAAGAATGGCGTTGAGTATTCGATCACTGGTTCATGGAATGATCTTGTCCTGAATCCATGGTAGAACACATTATGTTGAAAGTCCAGAGAGCGCAGGTAATGCAGGGGGCAGGACAATATATATGGAATATGGCAGACTAAGGGCGCAGGCAGTGTCAGGCAACAACGTTTAGGTGACAGCGTGGAGCAGGCTACCAATATTTAAGAACATGCAACATTTTGAATGGAGAGCAGAGGAGTTGAGGAGCAGAATAGGGAGTTACAAAAGGCATAAAAGCTAAAAAAAGGAGCTGGCTCTGATACCATGTCAGGCCAGGTAGTAACTCCATAAGGCAAAAATGATTCGACTGTTCTATTCCATCAGGTAGGCCTTCATTATATACATGAGGGAGAGACTGTTCAGTTCGTCTCCCGATGACTGTTCATATTTCCTATTTATCTATTTACATAAATTCACCCAATCACAAGGATTAAGTGTCAACAACTCCAAAACGGAATTGACAAAAAGCTACCAACTAATGCTCTGATGTCTTTTTATTATTGATGCCTCTAATTTCTTCATTTTCCCATTATTTTCTTTCAATTTCCCCCTCACATGCAACCTGTGACCTTTCACCTCCCTTTTCTCCTAATTTCCATTATTTTCATAAATAAAATGCTAATTAATGCCTCTTTTCCTTTTCAAAGCCTTTGCCATTGTCTTTGCTAGTTTCCCCTTGGCCATATGTGCAACAAGTGATGCCCATTAGGATATTTTTTTTCGCAACATTCAACTTGGAATAAGTGTCCCATGACCTTGGTCTTATTTTGCATTTATTAACTTTTATTACATGAAATTTTAACTTAGGGATGTTACGGACCCCTCCCCCTTAGGGGAACACCTTCCTCATTGTTCTATGACACCTACAACCAGCAAAACCGCTAAAAAAGCATAACATATTTCCCATGGAGCTTTATAACTTAGCTCAATGCAATATTTACAATGAAAAACCAGCTGAAAAACATAATCAACATGACAAACATGATAACATGACAACCATACCGCTTATTAGAGATTTATAACACAACTCATTGCGACATTTACACTAAAAACCATACATAAATATGTACAAATACCAAAAAATCATTTGCATCCACCAAGAAACAATGAAGGATACATAGCCCACATTTGATCAACCATCTGCCATGTAGCTTCATCAGGCCCAAAGTTCTTCCACTGCACTTTAACTTGCTCAATTGCTCTGTTTTGGAGCAGGAGTTGTTTTCGTTGCAATATGCACTGAGGTTCCGACTAGAATTCTCCTTCTGGTTCCACCTACAATACAGACCAATCAATAACATGATCAACATTATTTACATATATTTTAAGTAATGAAACATGGAAAACATCATGGACTTTCACTGTTTGAGGCAGTGAAAATTTGTAGGCCACTGTTCCAATCCTCTCCAGGATCTCAAAAGGCATGCAATACTGTGGTGCCAACTTGGCACATGATCCAATCCTCAAGGATCTCTTCTTGGGCTTGATGCGCAAATACCCATGCTCCCCAACCTAGAACTACTTAAATGCCTTGTGCTGGTTTGCATAACTCTTCTGCATGTCCTGTGCTACCTTTAGATTCTTCTCTGTAACCTGTATTTCCTGTTCCATGTATGCTAACATGTTTGGTCCTATCAATACCCTGTTCAATGGATCACTCCAGCTGATGGGAGTATTACGACTCCTCCCATACAATTCCTCAAATAGACTCATCCTCAGTGACTCCTAATAACCATTGTTGTAAGAAAACTCAACCAGTGGAAGGTACTCCTCCCATCTCCTGTGTTGATGCATCACATACATCCTTAGCATATCCTCTAGAATCCTGTTGACCCTCTTTGTTTATCAACATGTCTATGGATGATACGTTGTAATGAAGCCCAACTCTATCCCCAAACCTGCAAACAACTCCTTCCAAAACGTGCAAGTGAACTTAGCATCCCTGTCCCACACAATCTTCTTCAGAACACCATGCAATCTCAAAATTTCCCTGATGAAGACTTATGTCACCTCACTAGCTGAATAAGTAGTCTTCACTAGAATGAAGTGAGATACCTTGCTCAACCCGTCAACCACAACCATGAGAGAATCATGCTTCTTCGATGTCCTCGGAAGACCTGCAATGAAATCCATGGAAATGACCTCCCATTTCCATTATGGAATCAGAATAGGATGAAACAACCCACCTGGATGCTTACACTCTGATTTTACTGACTCACACTCCAAACATCTAGCCATGAACTCTGCCAATTCCTTCTATAGATTCGGCTGATAGTAGAACTTCTTCACTGTTGTTAATGTCTTATGGTATCCTTGGTGTCCTGAATAAGGCTTGACATGAAACTCGCTTAAGATAAGCTTCTTGATCCCATTGTCATCTGGCACATAAATCATGTCCCTAAATCTCACCATACCATCTGCCATGAGATGATAGTCCACATCCTGATCACCAGTACCCTTCTGTTGTAATTTGTGCCTAAGCTCCCTGAACCTATCATCCCATTATCCTGCCTATAAGATCTGATCCTGTAAATGTGTCCCATACGAGCTCATTGATGCAACATGGTTCATTTGCACTGTCCCGCTAAGAGCATCTGCAACCTTATTGTCCTTACCCCTGTTGTATTTGATCTCAAAGTCAAACTCACTAAGGGTGGCCAACCATCTAGATTTCCTAGCATTCAAATTCGATTGGTCAAATATATATCTCAACTCACTGTGATCACTCATCAATACAAACTTCCTGCCAGGAAGATAATGTCTCCACATCTTTAATGGATTCCAACACAAGATCATGAGTCACATAGTTCTGCTCGTGCTCATTTACTTTCCTGGACTTGTAGCATACCACCTATACCTCCTGCATCAAGACTCCACTAGTCCTCTCTTGCAGGAATATGTACACACCACGAACACTTTATCTGGATCTATAATCTTAATAATTGGATCATTTGTCAACAAATTCTTCAACTACTAAAAAATTGTCGCACACTCCTCTTTGATTCGAAATTCTTCCCCTTCCTCTACAAAGATATAATGAGATAAGGAATCCGAGAGAATTTCTCGATGAACCTCCTATAGTAACTTGCTAACCCATGAATGATCTGACTTCATCCACATTCTTAGGAGCTTCCTACTTCGTGATAGCCCTTATATTTTTTAGATCTACTGCTATGCCTTCCTTGGAAACAACATGTCCCAAGTAATGCACCTCTATCTGAAAGAAACTACACTTGCTAAGCTTGGAGTACAGTTGGTGCTCTCTTAACAATCTCAACACTTCTTTTAAATGCTCGACATGCTCTTCCTCATTCTTAGAATATATGAAGATGTCATCAATGAATATAATAACAAACTTGTCTAGATAAGGACACAACACAGTATTCATCAAGCACATAAAATTAGCTGGAGCATTAGTCAAATCGAATGGAACTATAACAAATTCATAATTCCCATACGTGGTCCTAAAATTAGTCTTGTAGATATCATGTTTGATGCATACCTGATGATATCCTAATCTCAAATCAATCTTATAGAACACTACTTCTCCCTCCAACTGATCAAACAAGTCATCAATCCTCGGCAATGGGTACCTGTCCTTAATCATCACCTTCTTCAGCTGTCTGTAGTCAATGCACAAACTAAGAGTACCATCCTTCTTCTTCACAAACAATAATAGTGCACCCCAAGGTGATACACTTGGCCTAATGTATCTTGTATCAAGCACTTCCTTCAGTTGCAACTTTAGATCCACTAACTATGGTGTGCTCATCTTGTAAGGCACCTTTGATGCTGGTGCTTCCCCTAGAACAAAGTCAATTGAAAAGTTCACTTCCATGTGGGGAGGAAACTATGGAACCTCGGTTGGAAACACATCGAAAAACTATTGTAATACAAGGTACCTCTTGAAGATTTATGCATCCTTACCGTTGTCACTGGAGATATGAACTGCAAACATCACACACCCTTTCCTACAATTGAGCTTACCCTGCATAGTTGTGACCATCCTAACTAATGTAGGCTTCTTGATGGATGTTATCTCAGCGAACCACAGTGCTAGTACAAGGGGAACAACAAATCGTTGCTATCTCAGCAAACCACAATGTTGGTACAATGGGGACAACAAATCGTTGCTACCTCAGCAAAACACAGTGCTGGTACAGGGGGAACAACAAATCATTGCTATCTTAACAAACCACAGTGTTGATACAAGGGGAACAACAAATCATTTTTCCCACCCATGTAGTGTGTAAAAAAATAGTTTAAAGATCCATTCGTAACTCGCTAACCAAGGGATTCTTTGGAAAATCGCTTGCAAGCTACCAAATAGACCATGCCTTGCACAAAACCCATATGCCAAAATTTCAAATTTCATCTTCCTTTGATCAGGAATTGACCCACAAATTTGATGATGGTTTTCCCTTACAAATTTTTCTTTCTTCTGTTGGCTTGATACAAAGTGCTCTGTATTCTTGAATCTGTGATGTAAATGACTCTTTCTAATACACAATCTTGGGTGAAAAAGCACTGGATTAGAAGATCAACTAAAATGTATTATCGAGGCTCTCATTTAAATGTAAATAACAGAGAAAATACAGTGCATGAATTCCTCATTCAACACAACAATTTAAAGACCAAATCAATTTCAATCCCTACATATTAATATTACGGTTCACAAACCTCACAAGCACGTATGTAAATAATTGTCTCACACACACTTACAAATTTCGGTTTGCTGATAGAAAAACATTGGTCTAAGAAATGTTGTTCACTTAACTTCAATCTCCCACGGAGAAAAAAACAACAACGTACCTCTCTCTCAAACCCAAAAACTTCCAACCCAAAAATTTTCCTCCTCTCTCCAAAAACTAAATGCAACTGTCCAAGAAATGAGTTCATGGATGTGAACCAATTTCCCTTAGCCCTAACTACCTACTAACCATAAAATTCATTTCTTTTAACTAGATATTCCTAACTAATCTTAACTGAATATCAAAAACTTTTCACAAATAAACTTTAAAGTGTTCTAGTCTTGACATGTGATCAATCCATCACATTACTAGGCTCTTGGTCTGACTTTAATAACTTATCATTTTTATGTGCTTGACCTAATGCACCTGCATCAAACTCCCCAAGAAAGAAAAATTTATGAGTTCCTGCTCATAAGATATTCTATAGAATGCCTTGCTTTCTGTACTATTGCTTCAGCCATCCAAGTAGAATCCTCCATTGGACAATCTTTCCACTTCACAAGATATTCCAAGTATTCTTTCCTTTTGGTATTCTTGGAAACACATGTATCCAAAATATGTTCAGCCTCTAAACTCTTTGCCACAGGCATTTACTTCAGCCACTATTGTTCCTTTCCTTCCTCCTGGTCAATATTCCTAGAAGCTTGATTTGCATCACCAACTATGTAGGGATACAAATCTACTACATTAAAAATGGGTGAAATGCCAATTCCTGGAGGTAACTCCAGCTCATAAGAATTCACTGAAAACTTGTAGAGGATCTTACAAGGTCCTATCTTCTTCATTTTCAATTTGTTATATTCTTCCCTTGGAAACCTCTCTTTTCTTAGGTGAGCTAGGACCACATCTCCCGCTTCAAAGTTTACCACTTTCCTATGGACATTTTCTCGTTGCTTGTATCTTGTAATCTTTGTTTTCCTTGCTCGTGCAACTCACTCATGGTTGTTGCAAAATCCTCTCCATAAGCACTTCTATTCTCAAGCTTTCCCAAGTCTCTTAGCTCACACATTCCTCTTGGATGCATGCCGTAAAAGATCTGAAATGGAATTTTTCTTGTGCTCCTATTTGGTGAGTCATTATATGAAAAGTCAGCCTGGGCTAACACATGATCCCATTGCTTTGGTCGGTCACCTACCAAACTCCTCAACAAATTACCAAAACTCCTGTTTACAACCTCTGTTTTCCCATTAGACTCTGGATGATAGGCTGAGATAAAATTTATTTTAGTGCCAAGTTTCTTCCACAAGGTCCTCCAGAAATGTCTGGTGAATCTTGTGTCCCCGTTAGAGATTGTACTTCTTGGAAAACCATGCAACTGAACAATCTCATCATGAAATAAATTAGCCACATGGGTAGCATCACTAGTTTGAAACACAAAATGAAATTAACCATCTTAATAAATATATCCACAACTACAAGGATTGAATCATTACCTCGTTGAGTTCTCAGTAAACCCATAACAAAGTCCATACTCACTGAATCCCAAGGTCTGTTGGGAATGAGTAATTACATGTATAGTCCAACATTCTGACTTCTCCCTTTCGCATGTTGAGATACCCTGCACTTACTCATGTACCTTTGTACATCTACCTTCATCTTAGGTAAAAAATAGAAGTGACTCAGCTGCCCAAGTGTTTTCTCAACACCAAAGTGTCCAACCAACTCGCCATTATGCTTTTGTTGGACCAAGTTTTATCTCATTGAGAAATTGGGAATACATAGCTGATTGGTCTTGAACAATAGCCCATCCTAGAACATAAACTCTTTCCATGGATTGTTTTCCCTATTGACTAGATTTTTACATGCTGCAATAGCTTCTTTAAAATCACCACCAATGTCATACAGGTGCTTCAAAAATTCAAAGCCTAAAATTTGTATTTGACTTTCCTGCATGATTAAGCATCTCCTACTCAATGCATCGACAACCTTATTTGCATTCCCACTAATGTGTTTCAAAACAAAAGTGAAATTTTGAAGGAACTCCACCCACTTTGCATGTTTATGATTTAACTTATGTTGCTGCATAATGTATTGTAAGGAAGAATTATTCGTGTATAGAACAAACTCATTAGGCATTAAGTAATGCCTCCATTGCTTCAAAGCTTGAACTACCACATAAAAATTTTTGTTGTAGGAAGAGTATTTTTGTTTTGACTCATTTAACTTATCGTTGAAATATGCAACATGCTTATCTTCTTGGCTTAGTACAACTCCAATGGCTGTCCCACTAGCATCAAATCTCACTTGGAAGGGTTGATTGAAGTCTGGCAAATTCAACAACAGCTTCTCAGTGATATTCTTCTTCAATAGTGATTTTTTTTCCCCTACTGTTGTTGTCCAATAAAATGGCTACCTATTCTTCTTGATGGTGTTAATAATAGGTGCACAAATGCCACTAAAATTCCTAATAAATTTTATGTAGAAGCTAGCTAAGCCATGAAAACTTCTCACCTCAAAAACGTTCTCATGTGAGGGCTAATTTACAATTGCCTCTATCTTCTCTGGATCCATTTTCAAGCCATCCTTAGAAATGACAAAACCCAAGTATATAATCTCATTCTTCATAAAAGAAACACTTCTTCATGTTAATCAATAACTTTCTTGTTGTAATCTCTCTAAAACATACTTTAAATGTCTTAAGTGCTCTTATTTAGTTTGAATGAAAATTAAAATGTCATCCAAGTAAACAATGACAAACTTACCATTGAACTCGTTCAAGACTTATTCATTAGCCACATAAAGGTACTGGGTGCATTTAACAAGCCAAATGGCATGACCGTCGACTCGTACAAGCCTTCATTGGTCTTGAAAGCTGCCTTCCACTCGTCTCCTTCTCTGATCTGAATTTGATGATAACCACTTTTCAGGTCAATCTTTGAGAAGTAAGTTGGCCCACCCAAGCAATCCATCATATCATCCATCTGTGGCAACGAAAACCTGTAACGAATGGTGATCTTGTTGGTTTCTCTAGAGTCTGTGTACATTCTCCATTCTCCACCCTTCTTTGGACTTAATACTGTAGGTATGGCACATGGACTCAAACTTTCTCTTATTAGTCCTTTGTCCAACAATTCTTGTACTCGCTTCCTCAGTTCCTCATTCTCTTTGGATGTTATTCGATATGCAACCTTGTTCGGAAGACTTGCTCCCGGTATCAAGTCTATGTGATCACTGATGCCTCTTTTGGGTGGCAATTCACTTGGAAATTCATCACCTACAATATCATGAAACTCATGCAAAAACTCCTGAACTTCAATAGGTAAATCTACAATTTCATTGTGCAGAAGTACTACCTTTGGCTTGCAAACCATTGCATAGCTTACCTCATCTTCTTCCATATGTTGTAGAAATTCCTTTCCACTAAGTAGCAGTGCTTTTGGGCTGCTTGTTTCAAATGTACCTTCCTCTTTCAATGGTACAAGAATGTGCTTGACGCCATCCTTTTCGAACTTATAAGAATTTCTCTCTCCATCATGTGTCACCTTCCTATCAAACTTCCATGGTTGACCTAAAAGAATGTGACAAGCATCCATTGGCATTACATCACAGAGCACCTTGTGTTTATACCTGCCTATCTGAAACTCAACTTCACTTTGTTCATGCATCAATAGTTGGTGTCCTTTTTCCAACCACGACACCTTATAAGGTATGGGCTGCTTAATCTTTTTCAATTCCAATTTTTCCACCATTTCTTGGGAGACTAGATTGTCTGTACTTTCGCTGTCAATCACCAATTTGCAACATTTGCCTTTTGCCTTACACATTCTCTTGAATAAGGATTTCCTTTGGACTGGTTCAATAGTGTCCTTTGCTAGTTTTAACAGGACTTTGTCCATCATTAACACCTCTCCAGTCTCTGGCACATTCTCTATCTCAGGTAATTGTGCTTCTACTACCTCGGTTTGAGTTATGTATGCACCTCGCTGTCCTGTATTGTCATTCTCATGACAATCAAAAGAGCGGTGACCCAATTTGTTACATCTGTAACATTGATAGACGGTCTCTCTGACTCTTCCTCTACCTCTACCTCTCTGGTAAGGTCTTCCTCCTCTGGTGCCACCTTCTTTCTCTGACTGCCCTTGCTGATTTGAGTTGCCTTCATCATTATTTTGTGCAGGAAACTTTCCTCTTTCATTTGTCTGTCCTTTCCCTTTGGAAAAACCATGCCTTCTACCAGAGCTTTGCTTCCTAGCTATCTTTTCTTCTGCCTTCAAGGCGCACTGGTATGCTTCCTCTATTGTCCTTGGAGAAAGTATGTTGATATCATCTTGGATATCTAACCTCAAACCATTGATATACCTTGCTGTCTTCTCCGGGGTATCTTCTACATAGCCTGCTCTCAAATTCACCTTGTAAAACTCTTCGTTTAGTTCCTCATTGTCATTATTTTTTGTTTAAGATTTTGTATCTATTTGTAAAGAGTTAGCTGGTAATCCTTTGGCAAGAACTTACTCTTCATCTTTACCACCTGTTGACCACTACGTGTCAACGACCCATAGCAGTACAACCCCTTTTTCGCAAAAGGGATAACGCCTGATTGATGTGTTCGTGATGTACAACTATGATCATCATCCTGATCATTATGTTATAATGTAAATCCTTTCTGCATGTGTATAATGTAAATAATCTCAACAAATTCATGTCTTGTATGTAATTGCCTAGGTAAACCTACTTTTCTGGTGACAATCTTCATTCTGGGAGGTTTTTTGTCTCACCGATCCATTCTCGGATGATCAGTAGAGTTTTCCTTCAATCTCACCCCAAAGCCAGAATGTATTTTATCACTGGGATCTTAGGCGAGTCCAAGTGTTCTAGATCGAGTCTAAGTAAAAGTGATTTGAGAATAATCCTAACTATTTGGTTATGTTATTTTATTACGAATTGCTTGCTCTGCTGGATTATATTTGGGTTGCAGAAATGGGTTGTCTATCAGGGTCTTTTACAAATGGGTTTTCCCCCTTGAGATGTAAAAAATGTGAAAATCATGATGTAAAATGACTTGAGGGTTGGAAAAATAATTTATCTCCTCATAAGTTAATTAATTAAATTTTCTGGCAAAAAATTAATTAAAATTCCAAGCCAAAAATTTAATTAATTCTAGGTCGTAGGTAAATTTAAATTCTCCAAAGGCAAAATTCGTGGGTCCTGAAAAATCAAAATTTAAAAGGTCCCGAGACTAAGGTAAATTAATTATTTTGATAAATTTTAAGCCTTTGATCCTTGGGGTTAAGTCAAAGTCAAAATTTTGGGGAAATTAATTGAAAAATTTAATTTTTGAATTAATTAATATGCATCTAATTAAAATTTTTGAATTTCCCCAAATATTTAAATATTTTGATAGATGAGTTTAAAAGAAATTTAAATTCTCATCAACTGTCGAGATTGCTTTGACGAGGATCACCCGAGCTAGCCGTTGGAGGATTTATCTTTAAACAGGAAATCATTTGTCAATTGATCTATCCGACCTTTGAGTCATGTTCTAAGCGAAAACCTCTTGTGTAATATTTTTTTAATAATAAAGAAAGACTTTGGGGTTAACCTTCGCCGGTGTTACTCTTCATGGAAATACTATAAGATGTGTCGTTTTTCATGTGTAATTTTTTTTCTTTAGCCATTAATGATAGCTTTTGAAGAGTGATTTGAGTACATGTATCTTGTTAAGTCGCTGGGGTTTAAGTGCTAATTTAAATTTTGAATGTAATAGCAGGTATCTCTATTTATCCGAATTTTATTATTATTTTCTCACTCTATTTTGATGGCTGTATTGAGTTTTGTACGAAAGTCTTGATTTTTAATCATCGGGCGTTGGGGAATTTTTTAGTTGGACCAGCTAATTCCCGATCCATGTTTTCGGAAGAGCCCAACTTAATTTGATCCGAGGCTTATCATAAGATTTTTATTGGTGATGCATGATGGGTTTTGAGCTTAGAACCTCTTTTAAAATTTTAAAATTTATTTTTTTGTATGCGAAATTGATAAATCTGGCTGTTGAGAGCTTTAGATTATTAGATTTGGGAGCGAAGTTGGACTCACTCCTCAGATCTGATAGATCTTCCATTCCTGTGCATAAATCTGTAAATTATTTTTGGTTTTCTGACTTGGGTTTTTTTTTTTGGTTTTAGTTTTTATCATTGTATGTATCGTTTGGGTGTTTCTTATTGTCTCGCAGCTACAAATCTGAGGAATAAATCTGTATAGAGTCCAGATCTAGGCCCTGGAGGGTAACATCTGGATCTTTGGGGTTCATCAACATCATTTTGCAGGAATATTATCTAGTATTTTGGAGTCCAAGGGTTTTAAATTTTTTAAATCTAGAAACGATTTAACGAGGTTTTTCGTTGATAAATCTGAAGCATAAAAATGCATTGGTGTGAAATTCATTTTTCTGGGTTTATCTTAAGTTTTTGGCTATAGTTTCTTTGCTGCCTAGGGTTTTCTAAACAAAAAATTTCAAATTTGTTTTTACTATCTACATCTTGGGGTTTCCTGGATTTTTTTTTTTGTCTGCTTTAGGTTTTTTAAATATGGAAATTTTTGGGTTTCTTTTGACCCTTGTCTGCTTGCATTTTTTACCTACATGCATTTTTCACCTTTGTCTATCCTCAAACCCTCATCCTCTCCATCTCTTCGACCCTCAACCCTCATTTCTTCTCACTGCCTAAACCCTGCAAGCCCTTGCCATATTCCCTCGCTGCCTATCTGCAACTCCATTTAGCAAATCTAATGTCCCTGCAACAGATCTGCGTACCCACCTGTAGCTCCCTCATCCGCTAGCGGATCCCTCTCCTACGCTGCCCACAGCCTCCGATTTCTTCATCCTCTCGCTGCAGCCATATTCTACCTGCGCCCTTTCCTTCACTACCAACTTGCAGCTATAACTCCTCTCCGTATGTGTATTTTTGTCTCTCGCTACTCCTTCCCTCGCCCTGTAAATCCTCTCCTCCTCTTCGTCCGCTGCATTTTTCTGCTGCCGTCCAAGCCTTCGTAACCTGCAGATGCACACAACAAAACAAAAAACATTCGACTTTTTTTGTTATGTATGCGTTTTAATTATGCTAAATGTGTCTTTTATTTTTTAATGTTTCGGTTACGGTTTAGTTTACTTTTTAAATAATTCGATTTCATTTTCTTTTGAACTTTGTTTAATTTTGTTTTAGTTTAAAGTTTCAATTTTCTTTTTCTTATTTGAATTTATTTTGTTTTACATATTTTTTTTTTAATAATTTTGGTTTTGATTTCGATTTATATTTAGAAATCATTAAAAAAAATTAAAATTGAAAAAGCTAAAAGATCCTAAAATTTCTAAAAACTAAAAAAATTAAAAAATTCTAAAATTAAAAAATTCTAAAAAATCCAAACCATTAAAAAATTCTAATATATATATATTGAATTTCGGATTGAGATTAAAATAAACTGAAAAGAGATTTGCTTTTTCACATTTAATATTTTAATGTGGCTTATGGCCCATTAATTTTTTTAATTTTTAACCATTTGATTCATTTTAATTTCGTCACATTAAAAGATTTTGATTTCTTCATTCAACTAATTGCCCAAAGAATAATTAAAATTCTAATTTAAAGTTTGTTGCTGTTATTTGGTGATTAAATGCAATTTTCTTGATTTTTCTACGGTCAAGATGCGATAAACATTTTAAATCATATTCACTATTGGAGAAAGATAATTTTGCTAGATTAGCGTGCATATTAAAGTTTTGAGCATTTTTACTTTTAATTGTTCACGATCGTCGCTTTGCCACATTATAAATTGCTCTGGGTGTCTTGTCATTTATTTAGTCTTTGGTTAATTCAAATTAAAGGCACTGGTCTGTAGTCACTTTTATCTTGTGATTGTGTCTTATTTTAATCTATCTATCTCAATTGATCGAAACTTATTCTAAATTCATAAAGTTGCTCATCCTTAAATCTCCTAGAGTCCGTGTTCCACAGGCTATCCTCATCCATTTACCTTAGGGACTACTCCCCTCGACTTATCTAGAAGAGAGTCTAAACGAAGTGAGTAAGGATTAGAGTGACAACCCTTACTCTTAGCGTTGTCGCAGTGCCTAGACACTTTGCGCGACAATATTTTTTGGCGTTGTTGTCGGGATAGAGTTTTTTTTTTGTCCTTGGTTTCCTCGACATCATTTTAATCATCTCATCTTTATTCTTCCCGTCATTCGGCACAACCTTTTTTGGCACTGTTATCGAGGATAGAGTCTTTTCTATCCTCAGTTTTCTCAACATCGTTTTAATCATCTCATCTTTTCCGCCATTCATTAGCCTGTCAAGCAGTAAAAAAAAATTGGCGCCGTTGCCGGGGATATTTTATTCTTGATGTTTCATCAACATTTCCTCATCATTCTTCTCATTTCTCATTCGAGCCGGAAAAGCCAACACTTCTTGGCATTGCCACAGGGGACCAATTTATTGGGCCTTGGCTCTACGACATTCATCTTTCATATTTCTATCATTCATTTTAGTTGGCAATGACAACATTTTTTGGTGTCGTTGCCGGGGACAGAGTTTTTTTGTCCTTGGTCCTTACAAATTTTTTCTAATCATCTAATATTTTCATCATTTCTTATCCCATCAACACAACATTTCCTGGCGTTATTTGATCTTTTCATCACCTTATCTTTCAGCATCTCATTAATCATTTCATCTGCACTTTTAGCACCTGGACATTTATGTTCGTTTCTTGTTTGGGTGGCGACTCCACTTATTCATCCATTATTTCTCAGACAAGAAGCCCTCCCTTATATCCAATTGTTTTTGCCTTTTGGATCCTAGAGCTAGAATTATGTACTAGAAGCCCGCTTCTTGTGCATCTCTTGATTTTCTTGAGCAGGGTTCTCTCTCTAGCATCAATTTGGTCCCTCCTTATTCCTTTAACAAAGTCATCATGGATGACTTGTTTACCTCGTGTTATTTTACTAACTTTATCCATGATATGCCTGAAGAGGCCATTCATAAATTACCTTTGTTCTTAGGTGGTGATTTAGTCGCTGTTAGAAAACATCTATGCAGGGTTACTCGTACAATAATCAAATATTGTAGTTCTTCCCCATATAAACATGAAGATGTCAAGATGCCCCTATTCACCTTTTCTTTAGAGGATGATGCTTTGAATTGGTTTCATAATCGCCCTTGAGATTCTTTCACTTCTTTACAAGACATCATCAATGCTTTTGAAGATAGATATGGAGATCAAGGCGGTTCGCATTGTGCCCCTAATACTATGAAACATGATGGAAGTGATCCTGTAAAAGATCCATATGTCAATGAAATACTTCAAGACAATTCTCCATATCAAAATGCATCATATTGCAGGCATTGTGAATGCTCTCATGATGAATCCACTTGTACCGTTGCAAGACGAATCCATGATAGTGGAGAAGCAGGAACAAGTTGTCAAATCAATGTTGACAATGAAAGGGAAAATGATAAGCATCTTATAGAAGAACTAAAGTAATTGGTTAAAGACATGCAGTTTAGTCAAACCCGGCTGGTAAAAAATATGGAGCTTAATCAAGAAAAAAATATAGCTGATTACGCCAAGGATATGAGAACTTTATACACCCAGCTGGAAAAACGTGATAAGGAGATGGAAATCATGAAAATTAAACACTCTGATCACATAGCCACCATAGTAGTAAAGTGTGCTCAAAATATGGAGGCTCATCATGAGAAAGAAAGGACTTCTATGAAAAACTATTTACTTGTCATGAGAGAAAAATATGCTAAGGAAATGGAAACCATGAAAGCTAATCATGACAGAGAAATGAGCTCTATACAAAATTTCTTAATTACCATAAAAGCATAAATGAAAAAGTAATAAAAGATATGGAAGCTGGTCAGATATGTCTTCAGAATAAGTTATTGACCATGGAGGAAAACAATGCCAAGGAAGTGAGTACTATGAAGATTGAACACTCTCACCAGATCGATGCCATAACAATACAGGTACAAAAATTTCAGCATCGGTCAGAGGATGAAAGAAACAAGGAAATGCCAACAAATCATAAGCCTCCTTGTCTGCTGCAGCTAGCTCCATCTTACTATGAAGAGGTCATTTGTTCCATTGAAAAGTGGATAATTGAGGGTGACTCGGATAAAATGGAAATTAATAAGAATCAAGTTGATGCTCACATTGTTAATCCACCAGTCATAAAAGATCAAGTTATAACTCATGACACTTGTGAGATTGATCCATCATTCTTGACAGAGCAAATGCAGAATGAAGAAAGACATGTTATGCATATTTTACATACTTCATCTGAGAGTTTTGAAGTAGAATGTTCCACGTCATCAATGATACAACTTGCCACAAAGAAAAAGTGCAAGAGAAAGAGAATGAGAAAGTGATTTGATGCATCTGATGGCTACGAGCAACTTGATTTTCGGATAGGAAACAATCCTACTATATGTAGGATTGGACATGGCACATCTGAGAAGCAACCAACAGATTTGCCTGAAAGTAGGCAAATGCTCAGTATGCAGTATATTGAACACATCTGATACCATGGGACATCTTTGTATTGTATTTCTAGCCTTATACAATGTTATTTTAGTATTTCATTTTGTAGTTAGATTTATGCTTTTCATGTTATTACAATAGTTAATAAATAAAGAGCTTATATCTTTCCTATGCTTAACATTATATGATGATTTGTGGATGGACGCTACTTATGTTATATTGTGTGTTGCGTGGATGGAGGTTCTGGATTTTTACATTCCTCCGGTGCAGCAATGTGTCCCCAAGTAGAGCCAGATGTTGACCACTACATGTCAACGACCCATAGCAATACACCCCCTTTTTCACAAAAGGGATAATGCTTGATCGATGTCTTCGTGTCGTACAACTATCATCATTTTCCTGATCATTATGTTATAATGTAAACCCTTTCTGCATGTGTATAATATAAATAATCCCAGCAGATCCCTGTCATGTATGTATTTGCCTAGGTAAACCTACTTTTCTGGTGATGATCTACATTCCGGGAGGTTTTTTGTCTCACCCATCCATTCTCATATGATCAGTAGTGTTTTCCTTCAGTATCACCCCAAAGCCGGAATGTATTTTATCACTGGGATCTTAGGCGAGTCCTAGTGTTCTAGATCGAGTCTATGTAAAAGTGACTTGGGAATAATCCTAACTATTTGGTTAGGTTATTTTATTACAAATTGCTTGATCTGTTGGATTTCTGTGAGGAACTTTTACAAATGGGTTTTCCCCCTTGAGATGTAAAAAATATGAAAATCATGATGTAAACTGCCTTGAGGGTTGGAAAAATAATTTATCCCCTCAGGTTAAATAATTAAATTTTCTGGCCAAAAATTAATTAAAATCCTAAGCCAGAAATTTAATTAATTCTAGGTCCTAGGTAAATTTAAATTCTCCAAAGGCAAAATTCGTGGGTCCTTAAAAATCAAAATCTAAAACGTCCTGGGGCTAAGTAAATTAGTTATTTTGATAAATTTTAAGCCTTTGATTTCTGGGGTTAAGTCAAAGTCAAAGTTTTGGGGAAATGAATTCAAAATTTAATTTTTGAATTAATTAAAATGCATTTAATTGAAAAATTCGAATTTTCCCTAAATATTTAAATATTTCGAGGGATGAGATAATAAATTTTAATCCTCATCAACGATCGAGATTACATTGATGAAGATCACCCGAACTAGCCGTTGGAGGATTTATCTTTAAATAGTAAGTCATTTTTCAGTTGATCTATTCGACCTTTGAGTCGTGTGCTAAGCGAAAAGCTCTTGTGTAATCTTTTTTGAATAATAAAGAAAGACTTTAGGGTTAACCTTCGCCAATGTTACTCTTCATGGAAATACTGTAAGATGTGTCGCTTTTTATGCGTAATTTTTTTTAGCCATTGATGATAGCTTCTGAAGAGTGATTTGAGTACATGTATCTTGTTGAGTCATCAAAGTTTAAGTGATAATTTAAATTTTGAATGTAATAGCATGTATCTCTATTTATCTAACTTTTATTATCATTTTCTCGTTCTATCTTGATGGCTGGATTGAGATTTGCAGGAAAGTATTGATTTTTAGATCATCAGGCGTTTAGCGAAGTTTTTAGTTGGACCAACCAACTCCCGGTCCGTGTTTTCCGAAGAGTCCAACTTAATTTGATCCCGGGCTTAAAAATTTCTAAAAATTAAAAAAATTAATTTTTGTTTTTTGTTTGTTGTTGTTGTTGTGAATTTTGGATTGAGAATAAAATAAACTAAAAAGGGATTTGCGCTTTCACATTTGATATTTTAATGTAGCCTATGACCCATTAATTTTTTTAATTTAGAAACCTTTAATTGATTTTAATTCCGTCACATTAAAAGATTTTGATTTCTTCATTCAACTAGTTGCCTATGGAATAATTAAAATTCTAATTTAAAGTTCCTTGGTGTTATTTGGTGATTAAATGCAATTTTCATGATTTTTCTATGGTTAAGATGCGATAAATATTTTAAATCATATTCACTATTGGAGAAAGATAATTTTGCTAGATTATCGTGCATGTTAAAGTTTTGAGCATTTTTACTTTTAATTGTTCATGATCGTCGCTTTGCCACATTATAAATTGATTTGGGTGACTTGTCATTTATCTAGACTTTGGTGAATTTAAATTAAAGGCACTGGTCTGTATTCACTTTTATCTTGTGATTGTGTCTTATTTTAATATATCTATCTTAGTTGACTGAGACTTATTCTAAATTCATCAAGTTGTTCATCCTTAAATCTCCTAGAGCCCGTGTTCCATAGGCTACCTTCATCCATTTACCTTAGGGGCTACCCCCCTTGACTTATCTAGGAGAGAGTCTAAATAGAGTGAGTAAGGATTAGAGTGGCAACCCTTAATTTGAGCATTGTCACAGTGCGTAGACACTTTGTACAACAACACCACCATTCTATCCCAGCGCTTGATCAATGGTTTGTCCTTCTTCCTTCTTTCAGCCTATACATTGTCCCACCATAGTGCAGCATGGCCTTTCAACCTTGTCACAACAAACTTGACTCTCTTATCCTCGTTAATTTCCTCGTACTCAAAATACTTTTCCATCTCAATGATCCAACCTAGTACTTTCTCATCTTTCAAACTGCCATCGTAAGTAGAGATTTCAGGCTTTGGCCTTGAAATTGAGCCCAATACTGCTCTCAACAACTTCTTCAACAGGTGTTTCTCCTTCTTCTTCAAGTTCCTTTTCATCCTCACTAACATCTCCACCTTCAGAGTCTCATTGTCTCCCTACTTCCATGGCTTCTAACCGAACTTGCAGTCTCCTTATCTCTTCTTGGAGTTCTGCATTACCTGCGGGTCTACCTCTGCGACCTCGTGCCCTTCCTTCTCGCCTATTCATTTCTTTATACTGTAAATACCAACAACATTAAGTCTCTAATACCACAAATTGATGGCTGCTATCTCAACAAAGCACATTGCTGGTACAGGGGGAACAACAAATTGTTGCTATCTCAGTAAACCACAGTCCTGGTATAGGGGGAACAACAAATCATTGCTATCTCAGTAAACCACAATGCTGGTATAGGGCGAGCAACAAATCATTGCTATCTCAGGAAACCACAGTGTTGATACAAGGGGAAAAAAATCGTTGCTATCTCAGCAAACCACAGTGCTAATACAAGGGGAACAACAAATCTTTTTTCCCAGCCACGCAGCCTATAAAAACACATTTTAATGATCCCTTCATAACTCCCCAACCAAGGATCATTTTGGAAAATTTCTCACAAATTAACTAATAGACCTTGCTCTGCAAAAAACCCAGATGTTAGAATTTCGAATTTCGTCTCATTTTGATAAGAAATTGTCCCGCAAATTTGATGACGGCTTTCCATTGCGAATTTTTATTTCTTCTGTTGGCTTGATACAGAATCTTTCAAATACACAATCTTGGGTGCAAAAGTACTGGATTAGAAGAGTAACTGAAATGTGATTCTCCGAGTTCTCATTTAAATGTAAATAACAGAGAAAATATAGTGCATGCATTCCTCATTCAACACAACAATTTAAAAACCAAATCAATTTCAATCTCTTGATATTAATATTACAATTCACAAACCTCACAAGCATGTATGCAAATAACTGTCTCACACACACTTACAAATTTCGATTTGCTGATAAAAAAATACATTGGTCTAAGAAATGTTGTTCAATTAACTTCAATCTCCCATAGAGAAAAAAAACAACAATGTACCTCTCTCTTAAACCCAAAAACTTCCAGCCCAAAAATGTTACTCCTCTCTCCGAAAACTAAAAGTAACTGTCCAAGGAATGAGTTCATGGATGCGAACCAATTTCCCTTAGTCCTAACTACCTACTAACTATAAAAATCATTTCTTTTAACTATATATTCCTGACTAACCTTAACTAAATATATAAAAAAAAATCACAAATAAACTTTAAAGTGTTTCTAATCTTGACATGTGATCAATCCATCACATTGTTAGGCTCTTAGTCTGACTTTAATAACTTATCATTTTTATGTGCTCGACCTAATGCACCTGCATCACTTCTTCTTTCCCCGCAAGGTTCTCTTTTCTCCATTATCATCGCACTCAATAGCCTTGTCATAAAAATCTACTTTGGTCTTGTGAAGGTACAACCAATCCATACCCAAAAACATATTATGATCCAAATGGAAGTACATTCAAATGTGCTACTGCAGGCATACCATTCATCTCAAATGCACAAACTATTACCAAGTGGTGAACTCTATTCTTTGTACCTATAGCCAACTGCACCAACCAAGAATCTGCATGCACTTATTTTCTCAAGCAACACTTATCCACCAGGTCATGGTTAACATAACTATAATTAGATCCAAGATCAATGAAAACAGAAACAAATCGACCACAAAGCTTACTTTCCATCTCAATAATGGATGACTAATGATCCGCCTGCTTATTTTCCACAACTACATAAATATGAGGAATTTTATGACTAACATCCCCAATTGTCTCCGCCTCCTAAGCATTATAAATATGAGGCCTACCACCTTGGTACAATGGACAATCCTTCTTGCGATTATCTTTGCCACATATCCAACACTAGAACGGTCTCCTACCATCGCCTTTGTTCTGCTACTCTCTAGGATGTGATCCATGTCCCTTCTCAACTGCATTTAACTTCTTGTAAGGAACAACATTTTATTTCTAAGTTATATCCTGAGGTCTTCCCCACTTCGGTGGCCACTTTCCTTTAACTTTCTCATTCCCCTTCAAGTCATGCTTAGGCTCAACTTTGCGCTTTAATTTCTCATAACAATGCTTTAGCTTCCTCCAAGGATCTAGGCTCATCAAACTCAATCCAGTCTCTAAATGCTACTGAAAACCCATTGACGAATATTTGAATCTTAGCCTTCTCATCCTTGAGATAAGGCACATACCTCAAAAACTCCAAGAGCATGCTAGTATACTCATCATTTGCCATAGAACCCATCTACAACTCATAAAACTCCTTAGCTCTGTCATCATAGTACTTCTTCTTGAAGAGTCTCTCAAACTCATCCCAAATCAACTCTTCTTCCTGAATGCCCTTCACTTTCTTCAAATATTCCCACCAAATATATGCTTTCCCTTTGAGACCGAGGGTGGCTATCTTGGCTTTCATGTTCTATGAATAGTTATGAAATATGAAGAATTACTTAATCTCAAGTAACCATGGCTCTGCATCTTCTGACTTCTTCATCTCTCCATCAAATGTAGGTGTCCCGACTTTCTTGAACTCCTCAGGCAAGTAATCACCCTCCTATAAGGATGATGACGATGATGATTGTGATGATGTCTCCTAGATGGGGAACTAGAATGATGCCCATACATACTAGTCCTCCTTTCAGGTGTATCTAGTGACTAGCCACCTCTAATTGTATCCCCTCTATCTAACTTGTATCTGAACCGAGATATGTTACCACATGCTCCATTAGTTTTCTCTTCCTACTCTCGATTGATCCTCAACTTTCCTTATAACCAAAATATAACCAGATAAATAATAATAAGAGAACAACCATTAAAACCACATGATAACAAGTACAATTCCTCATCAAAAGCAAGAGGAACTTAACTCTTATTAACCATGTGCAAAAGCAAACCAAGATAGGTACTTCCATGTACCACCCCTCCATATATTGGGTTGAACCAAATCTTTCATTCATCTAATCACCCCGGTGCCATATTCCAAGCATGAATGTGGGATCTCATGGGATAAACCAATCCATAAACAACCAAGGGAATACAAGGTTAAACCACTCTCACCATACCGTGATCTCAACTTAACCGGTCTGAAGATCACAAAACTAAACTGAGCTTGGATGCCTCATTATTCCTTCACCATTTCTTAAGGAATTTTCCCATCTCCACCCCCACCCCTCAGGATTTTCCTGAGACCACCACACTCAAATCCAAAACCTTCTGGAAATCCAAAACTCAACCAAGAAAGAATCCCATCACACCAGGGCTATCTAGAAATGGCAAGTCAAGGCTAAAACCACTGTCAAAACCTGACAAAATCCATGCCACCGACAACAAAGAAACCAAAATACACACATGCATATGCCATACATGCCAAAACTAGCTAGGAAATCATACATGCAATTTGTTACCTACAAGTATTCCTGTTGAAGCTGCCTGATCCAACATTTCCTTGCTTGATCCTTGCTTTCCTTTTCTTGCTTTCTTTCCTTCTCTTCTTGGTGCTCTTCTCCTCTCGGAGACTATCTCCAAAACTGAATTGGAAAAAAGATACCAACCGATGCTCTGATGTATTTTTATTATTGATGCCTCTAATTTCTTCATTTTCCCATTATTTTCCTTCAATTTCCTCCTCAAATGCAACTTGTGACCTTCCATCTCCATTTTCTCCTAATTTACATTATTTTCATAAATAAAATGCCAATTAATGCCTCTTTTCCTTTTCAAATCCTTTGCCAATTTCCCCTTAGCCATAAACACAAGTGATGCCCACTAGGATATTTTTCCCAACATTCAGCTTCGAATAAGTGTCCCATGACTTTGGTCTTATTTTTCCTTTATTAACTTTTATTACTTGAACTTTTAACCTTGGGTTGTTACAATCCCCCTTCTATTCACAGTCATGTTTTAGTGCCCACATGTGGATCAGTTTTAATTCATAGAATTCACAAGTTCATTTACCAATCATTCTCTAGTTCTCCCATACTTCTTTCTCGCTACTATTCATTCTATATCTTTGTTTTCTCTTCGTTCTCTTGGTTCTTCTCATGTTATTCTACTCAAACTCACACACACTACCCTACCATGATAGTTTGTGGTCCTTATAAAGATGCAAGGACAACAAAATCCTCTTGGAACAATACATAGCCCATTCTATGGAGAAATTCAGTACCATCTCTCCCATTCCCTCATAATTGTTGGTAGTTTGGGTAGTGAAATTTGTATGTAAGGGATTTGATCAATTAATTTAAGTAGATAGGAAGTTTCATGGTCCCCCTTATAGCTTTCCCTTAGTTAAGATTCCCTCATAAGCATCAAGATCTATGTTGGTTGCCCTCTCCTTTAGTTTTAGCAAAGTATATTCAATAAAATAATACACAAATCAAATAAAGTATGGAAAGATTATCCATATTAGCCATTTAGCAATATTATTCTTAATTACATTTTACAAAATCCAAATATTAAAATGGTTGCCCCTCCCCCTTAAAGTAACACGTTCCCTGGTGTTCCACTATTAATATAATCGATCCTATAAAAAAATGGGCATGCCATTTTCTCGTTTCCAAGTTGCCTCATCTCCTCTAAATTGCTTCCATTGTGCCTTAACATGCACGATGGATTGGTTACGAAGCATGGTCTTCTTCTAGTTAAGTATGCACTAGAATTCAGACTAGAACTCTCCTTCGGGTTACACCTGTATCACAACTCAATCAATAATATGATCAACATCATATCCATATTTCTAAAGCAAAGACACATGGAATAGATCATGTACTTTTATGGTAGGTGATAGGGAAAGATTTTATGCTGCTGGCTGTACTCTCTCAAAGTTATCAAAGCGTCCACAATAATGTGGCGCCAACTTGGCACATGACCCCACTTTCAAGGAACTTCTCTTAGGGTTGGTCTGAATATACACATGCATTCTTACCCCTGACCTCCTTTGCAACTATGTTCTAATTTGCATAATCATTTTGTTTATCTTGATCCACTTTCAACTTATTCCTAATCTTTGTCACTTCCAAGTCCATTTCGTTTAACAAGTTTGGCTCAAGTCTGATTTGGTCAACTGGATTATCCCAATTTATTGGAATGTTGCAGTTTGTGTGACACAATGCTTTAAAGGGATTCATATTTAGTGGCTCTTGATAGCCATTTTTGTAAGCAAACTCCTCCATATGTGAATAATTTTTGCATTGCTTGAGTTGATGCATAACATACATTCTTAACATGTCTTCCAACACTCAATTTACCCTTCTGTGTGCCCGTCTGTTTGAGGATGGTAGGAAATACTAAATGTTAACTAGGTACCAAAACCTAGAAATAAAGACTTAAAAAAAATTGAGGTAAGTTTGGCATCTTGATTAGATATGATCTTCTTGGGAATTCCATGCAACCTAAAAATATCCTTCATGAAAATCGACAATATCAAATTTTTTTATGGGTATACTTTATAGGAATAAAGTGAGCTTTCTTGCTCAACTTATCCACTACCACCATGACTGCATCACACTACTTTGGAGTCCTTAGAAGCCCAGTGATGAAGTCCATACATATAACTTCCAACTTACATTATGGGATTAGTATTAGCTATAAAAACCCTAATAGATGCTTAAGCTCCACTTTAACCTACTAACATTCTAAACATCGAGTAATATATTCAACAATTTATCTCTTCATCTTGGGTCAATAATATAACTTTATGGTAGTGGTTATTATCTTTTTACAACCTAGGTGACCAGGATAATGTCTCTTTTAGAGTTCATCCATTATGATCCTCTTCAAGTCTATCTCATTCTTTATGTACAATATGTCCCTATACAATTATAAGCCATCTTCTCTTAATTGATACTCTTCTCTCATTGGCCCCTTAGGTTATTGCTTCAAGCATCCACTTACATGTTAGAAGTACTCATCACCTTGGAGTGCTTATCTAATTCTTTCTTTTATGTTTGTCTCACATGAACTGCTTACTACCATATGTATCATTTGCATGCTCTTGTTTAACACATCTACTACTCATTTTCCCTTTCCTTTAATTTGTCTAATCCCAAAGTCAATTTCACTAATAAGAGCCATATACATACCTTTACTAACATTCTGATAAGACTAATCAAATAGGTATTTTAGCCCACTATTATTTGTCATTATGTGAATTTCCTCCCAATATGTAGTGTCTCCACATTTTTAAAGCATGAACAATGGTTGCAAGCTCTAAATTAATTGTTGCATAATTCTTCTCATGCTCATATGAATTATTGGATTCGTAGTTGATCACATGTCCTTCTTGCATGGGAACTCCATTGAATCCTTCCTTCTAAGCATATGTACAAACTACGAAATCCTTATATGGATATACAATATTTAGGATGGTGGGGTTTGTTAGAAGGTGCTTCAATATTAAAAAAAAATTGTACACTTTAATGTCTAATTAAAATTTACCCCTTTCTTCTACAATGAAGTGATTTGGTATTCAATTCTTGAAAAGCCTGGAATAAATTTTATGTAATATCCTATTAGTCCCATAAAAAATATTAATTCTACCACATTTCAAGGGACAAGTCATTTCATAATTGCCTTGATCTTCTCAAGATCTATTGCCACTCCTTCTTCCAAAATGACATAACCCCAAATAATGCACTCATGTTTGAAACAAATCACGTTTACTGAACTTGGAATAAAGTTGTTGCTCCCTTAGAAATTGCGATACTATCCTGAGGTGTTTTTTGTGCTCTTCTTTGGTATTTGGATACACTAGGATGTCATCAATTAAAACCAACATAAACTTATCCAAGTACTTACTAAGGATATTGTTCATCAAGTACATAAAGATAGTTGGCGAATTTGTTAGTCCAAATGGCACCACTACAAACTTGTACCTAGTTTTGAATGTAGTTTTGTAGATATCCTCATCCTTGATCCAAACTTGGTGATATCCAAACCTCAAATCTAATTTTTAGAACAATTTTCCTTCTCTCTCTGTAGATGAAAGACATCATCAATCTCAAGCAATGAATACTTATTATTGATGGTCATGTTTTTCAAATCTCTATAATTGATACATAATGTGAGGGTACAATCCTGCCTCTTAACAAATAAAACTATCGCTCCCCATGGAGACACATCGGGTTTGATATATCCCTTGTCCAACATTTCCTTCAGTTGTATCTTCAACTCTACCAGTTCATATTTGCTCATTCAAAATGGTACCCTGAACATAGGAACTACTCCTGGTGTGAGTTATATTGAAAAATCAATGTCTCTTGTGGGAGGTAATATTGGAATCTCCTCAAGAAATAAATATTTGTACTCTCATAGTATCAAATGGTCTTCAACTTCCAACTCATTATCTTCATTTGAATTTGTAACATGTATGACATATAATGTACATCCTTTTCTACAACATTTATTCATTTATAAAGTTGAAATATGTCACATGGATAAAACCTTTCGCACTCCTTAAAGTACCCTTTGTTGTCCTTCATTGTTTGTGCATTCCAAATTCTATTGTAGTAATCTAATTTTTCTCTATGTTTTTCTAGCCAATCCATGCCAAATATGTCATATGACCCCAAAAGAAACACATTTAAGGTGCATATGAGCAAGCTGCTCATTTCAAATTGGCATTATTCAAAAACATTGGTTGATTTCCTTTTGGTCCCTCTAGCCAGTTGAAGAATCATGACTTTCTATGTTGTTTCTTTGTAAAACACGTGCCTTGACAATTTGCAATGCAATATAAATTAGGTTAGATCTAGGGTTAAATAGAATTTATATGGGGTGTTTAGCAAGTATACCTACCATATCCACCACTAAAGTTTGGTGGTTCACTGGCCTATTCTCCATAACTACATAAATTTGGGGGTACACTACTACTCATGTCATTGATTGTAATGGCATTTTTGACTTTCTATACCCTTTCTTCGTCTTGTTGTTTGTGTGGAAAATCTCTCAACAAGTGCTCTTTCTTGCACCCCCAACACTTCAGTGTATTTTTCTTTGGCTCCTATGCTGTTTATTTTATTGGTCTGACTAGTCTATATGCACTTGGAGAGGAAAAATTCTATTGAAACTCATTTTTAGATGATATGTTTAACTTAACACTCTTCCTAGACTATTTGTAGCATGATGATTTCAATCCTTTCTTCCTTAAATTAGTCTTCTCCTTTCTCCATTTGTAAACACCTCATCCCACATTACCCAATTTCATAAGCCCGACAAGGTAAACATGAGACGAGTGTCACTATGACCTGACCCAACCTCCTAGTTCCAGTTAAGGAAGTGAGGCCTACAAACTGACCACGTATTGACATCCTACAAGGACTATAGGTTACTAAGAGGTTGAACAACCACCCTAGGTGACCAAACACTGAGATAAAATCACTTTATTTGCTTTGGGACCACAACCACACCCACAACAAGGCATGCATGCAGTTATGAGACTATAACTGCACTCATAAGCCTAACTGCCAGAGATTATGACCTAAAATCTTTAGTTATGAGCATGTAGTCCTAAGATATGTGCCACCTTTTCAGGTTAACCTCTAGAACACTACCCATAATTGCTTGAGTCTTTCTAGAATCATAATTAACATGAAAACAAAGATAAACATGCAATATTGAATCAAAAACTTGACCTATACTGCCTAATCCACAACAAAAAATGTGTCAAACACATGGAAAACATGTAAGCTACATGTCATGAATACATATATGATCATAAGAGTCTGAGATTCATTTGAGAATTAGCAATAAGGCTCTATTCCTCTCCACACATATGAAACAACACTTATTAGTCCATACATTCATTAACCAATCAATAACTAAAAAATTCATGAAAATAGCCATAGATTGTACATATAATATAACCATAAAATAAACAACATAGGAATCATGGTAACTCAACCATAATATCACCAATATAATCAATAAAAGTATACATGAATCACTTTAGAATAATAACTCTTATTAATATATGAAAATAGCAACCAAGTCAGGGACTTCCACATACCACCAGACCATAGATTGGGCTGAACCAAATCTCCCTTTCAGTCAGTCACCCTTGTGCCATATTCCAAGCATGAATATGGGATATTATGGAATAAACCAAGACAAAACCAACCAAGGCTTCAAGAGGCCAAAACACCTCAACCCTCAACCCTAGTGATTCCACCTCTATGGTCGCACATCACTAATACCAACCAGATCGGTCTCTACCGAGGCTGTCCAAGACCCTAGGAATCAGTAACTCAACCCACAACCTTCCAGGGATGCAAAGCGTTTTTCCAACAATGCTCCAGGGACTAGTAACTCAAACCATAAGGGCTCTAGAGCATTTGTCCCAACCTAGGCTATGGGACTAGTAACTCAACCCAAGTTATTTTGGGGATTCCAGAACATTTGTTCCAACCTGCAGCCATAAGGAACATGAGCACTAATCAAAAAAAAAAAAAATCCAAGTGGAAAAACCCACAACACCATGGATATCTAGGAAATGGAAAGGCAAGTATAAAACCATTGTCAATCTAGGAAAATATCCGTGCCAATAACAACACATAACCAAAAAATCACATGCATATACCATGCATTCAGAAATCAGTAAAGAAATCACACATGAAACTTGTTACCTGCAAAGCAATCCAACCATAGTTGCTGATCCAACTGTTCCCTTGCACTTTCTTGCTTTCCTTTGCCTTCTTTATCCAAAGCCAAGTGAATACTAGAGTGCTCCAAGCATTCTCCAAGAATGATCTAAGTGTGTAAGATTATGAGCGAATGAAATGAGAGCTCCAAAATTGAACTGGTAAA
Source organism: Pinus taeda (assembly GCA_000404065.3). Lineage (NCBI taxonomy): Eukaryota > Viridiplantae > Streptophyta > Pinopsida > Pinales > Pinaceae > Pinus > Pinus taeda. Next base: position 56,547 of record APFE031097317.1, read on the forward strand.
ATGTTAATCAATAAAAAGCCATAAACTGATCCTCATAAGCCTTTTTATCATTGAGGCCTCTATTTTATTAATTTTCCCTTCAATTTCCCTCTAATGCAATATGTGCCTCTTCACCTTCCCTTTATCCTATTTTCCTTTATTTTCATAAATAAAATACCAATTATTGCCACTTTGCCTTTGACAATTTCCATAGCCTTAAATTAATCACCAACGACTCTCATAACTATGTTTTCCCAACATTCATCTTGGAATACGTGTCCCATGACCTTGATATTATTTTATTTACATGGAAAATAAACTAGGGGTTGTTACGAACCCCTCCCCCTTGGGGAACACCATCCTCTGTGTTCTATGACACCTATGACCAAAAAACCGCTTAAAACAACACATACTACCCATGGAGCTTTATAACACAACTAGATGTAGTATTTACAATGGCACTACTGCAAACCATGACCAACATAACAAACATGACAATCATACCACTTATTAGAGCTTTATAACACAGATCATTGTAGTTATTAGAGCTTTATAACACAGATCATTGTAGTATCTACAACAACATCCATAAATACATATACATGTACCAAAGCTAATTTGCTTGAACCAACAAATAATAAAGAATATAAATCCCACATTTGATTAGCCATCTCCCATGTAGCTTCATTGGGCCCAAAGTGCTTCCATTGCACTTTAACCTGCTTGATTGCTTTGTTTCGGAGCACAAGTTGTTTATGCTGCAATATGCATTGTGTTTTTGGCTGGAATTCTCCCTCTGGTTCTACCGGCAATGCAAACTAGTCAATCATATGATCAACATCTTGGACATACTTCTTAAGCAATGAAACATGGAAAACATCAAGGAATTTCACTATTAGAGGCAGTGCAAATCTCTAGGCTACTTGTCCAATCATCTCAAGGACCTTGAAAGGCCCGCAATCCCAAGATGCCAGCTTGGCACGTGACTTAATCCTCAAGGATCTCTTCTCGGGCTTGACACGCAAGTGCACATGCTCCCTAATCTGAAAATCCTTAAATACCATGTGTTGATCTGCATAACTCTTCTACCTGTCCTATGCTACCTTTAGATTCCTTTTGATAACCTGCATTTCTTGTTCCATCTCTGCTAACATATCCAGTCCAATCCATAACCTATTCACTAGTTCACTCAAGCTGATAGAAGTATTACAACTATTGTAGCTCCTAGAGACAACCCCTAGTTTGAGGAGAGGGCAATGCTTAGGACATCTCAATCTCTATTGAAGATAAATTAGCGCAGCTCAAGAGATGGATGTAAAGTGATTTGGATTTTGGGTTTGATTTCCTTTCTCAGAGACAACTTCAATATAAACATGAATAATGTATCATTCCCCCAAGAATAAATGCTTAGGTCTGGTGGTCGACACACAAAGAAAAAAACTTAATTTGTCATTACACTAAATATGGAAAGGATAAATGCAAGGGATGGACCTAAAGCAGAGGATTGGATAAATGCATAATCCTATGCAACAAATCCCAGTAGAATCAAGAAAAGATAAAAGGAATGAAGTGTAGAAATTATGGAGTGCTTTTTAAGGCTTTCAACTCTACCCATCACAAGTACTATCAATTATTCTATAACATAGGTAAATTTGCAGTTTCGTAGGTATCATATGCTAATACATTACATAAATCTACAATCTCACAGGTACCATATGTTATCACATAACATAAGTAGATCTATGACTTAAGAATGAATCCAACAACTATAATTACATAATTTCTAAATGGGGAAATACACATATGAAATGCCATACGAAGAAAGAACACATAATGCATATCCCAAATGCTTGGAATCACCAAAACTTTTTCATTAATCTTCCAAAACAAAATACATGTCACAACTCAGACTTATAGGAATTGAAAAACAATAAAAAGCCTCTTGCAACATAGAAATTCCCACCCTTCTATTAAGTTCGTCTTCCCTTTAATAGGGAGAGAGTCTAAACAAACAATTACGAAATATCTTAAATGTTCCAGCTATCTGAGCATGCGATTAGCCTATCTTTCATAATATATTTTGATTCTTCTTTGAATTGAAATCTTTATAAAATATAAACAAAACATGTGGTGTCAAGATTGACACAAAAAAAATATCTCCCTTGTTGATTCCTCTAATTTCCTGAGGTGGACTCAAGATCCATTATTTGGGTTTGTGGTGGGTTAATGATCTGGAGTTATGGGGCATTGACATACTGCTCGCATTTATGTGTAATTATTCACTGAGAATGGGTCTTTGAGTGATATCCATACTTAGAATTAATTCTCAGTCATGTTATCACTCAGGTTGTCCCTAAGCTCTTGTAGGGATACGACCGAGGTAACCACAAACCAATCTTTGGATTGCAGGTTCTAGCCCACCTGCAATCAGAGAGGGCTCTCTCTTAATGATTTAACTTTGTTGATGGTGATTTAGGCTAGTTTTGGGTACAGGGGTTTTGTTGTTTTGTTTGGATGGAAGGTGTATGCCAGGTAGAAATTCCAAGCAGAGAGGCAAGGTAAAGTGCGATAAGTTTCAAACCATTGGGCATGGAGTCATGGATTAAGGCTTGCTGGTGCGTTTTCTTGGTCACAAGAGGCTTGTGGAGCGAGACATCCACACATGAGACAATGATCAATTTTCTGAAGGATGGAATGATGGACAGGGATGAAAGGCAATTAAGAATCTTTCATTAGAACTAACAGGGAGGAGAAGTGAAAGAATGGTTATCTAGGAGCAGTTAAGAATTCCTAAATTATCATTCATAAGTGAAAGAAATAGCGTAAACAAGATCATTTAAGTATGCATTTTCATAACTATTCTTGATGAAAACATGAAAAATTGCTAGAAATTGAGCCTAAGGTGCAGTTAAGAAAATCCTAAGCTATTCTTCTTTTCTATAATTTAGAGGGCGGATTTCTGATAAAACAAACATGAATAAAACTAACAGAGTTAAGAAACACTTATTGAACCACGTCGAAGCACGTGAATTCCACAATCACTCCTCGGCCAATTAAACATAGCAGACAGTTTCAGAATCCATGCTTTTAGCAGTCTTTGATTATAGAAAGCATCACAGTTACAGTGCGAGTCTCTGCTTGAGAGAAAGATCGGAATAACAAATATTAAACTACTGATCAACCAACCCACCAACCCCTACTCCATTTTTCAGGGTGGTATATATAAGCAAAATATATGAAGTCATTTATTACAATTGACCTAAACAGGTCTGCCGGAAAAAGCTTTTTCTAAAACCTAATTGTTATTAGAATTAAATGCAAGTAAGTCCTTTGGGCTGCGCTAGAGGCAACTGAATCAAGTTGAGTTGATGAGGTGTCCTGTGTGGCTTGGTGTAGTGGTTCTGTCATAACGGTGCATTGAGTTCTGGTCCACTTATCTTCCGTGAGTTTAATGTGCAGTCATTTGTGTTGGTGATCCTTCAATGCGTCTTCAATTGCTTCTTGACTTTCAGAGCTTTGGTTTTAATGTTGGATTTGCCTCGAGCCCTGCGAAAATCTCCTCTGATACTCTTTGCCGCTACATTGATGGTCTTCGGCACTTCCTGATACTCTTTGACGTGCTTTATGTCTCCAAATTTGACCTGATACTCTTTAATCTCTGTTCCTGGTCTCTTTCTGTCTTCAAATTCGTTTAATTTGGCAAAATCAGGCAATTTCAGGCTTTTTCGGTGCAAAAAGGGCCAAGGAATCAAAAGATTCCCTAAAGATTCGCCAATATGGCCTATTTCCCGTAGCGATGCGTGATTTGCTAATCGCGCATCGAAAACTGCCTCCGTTTCTCATTCCGGAGCTCCGAAGCTCGACTTTTGCGCTTGCGCGAATTTTTGGTTTTTTGGCTGCTGACGTCAGCATGATGTCAGCAGTACGACGAGTGATGTCAGCATGCTGACGTCAGTAGTGGGGTCCTCTGGTACGGATATGATGTCAGCATGCTGATGTCATCAAGGTGATGTGGCAGTACGACGGGGTGACGTGGCAGAGACACGTGGCAGGGTGACGTGGGCCGGGCGCAGGCTGTGTAAGGTGATGTGGAGGCGACGTGGTAGGGTGAGGTGGCGCTCCTGTTACGTGAGGGGAGGGCAGTTTTGCCTGTGCATCGGATCGCCTTTGGTACGGAGGTGGTTTCTGTCAGGGGCGACTCGATGCAATGGGAGGCCGCCACCTGTCCCGGTGTACGACGGTAAAACCATCGGACATCGGGTGGTAACCTAGCACCACAATGCGGTGCCCGATGTGAACAAGGGCCGTCGGATTTGGGGGAGGCGATCTGACGGTGGACGGGAAAGGGAGATGCACAGAGTTTAGTAAAAGCGCACGCGCGTTAAAGGTTTAATTTTCCGCGGCGCTGTGGGTTTTAAACTTTAGGAAATGGGTTAAATGGTTTTTGCGGTGGAAATTTATTAAACAAACATTAATAATTTCCAAGGAAAAATGCGCCCGGGGGGGGGGTTTAGCATTTGGAAAGGGTTTTCTTAGTGTTTGGAAGGGGTCCAAACACCTGGGAATGGAAATTTATGCAGAAGGAGGGTTCTTACTAAAGTTTAGGTGACTTAGTAATTCCCAGAGAAGTATTTATGGTTATATTTCAACCAAGGGGAGGGGATATTTACATAGGGGATTATATACATAGTTTTAGTAGGGGGATGGGGAAAATATAGGGTGTTAAATAATATTGTCAGTAGTTAATATGGAGATGACAAGAAAGCGCTAAGTTTCAGAGATATTAGGCTTCAAAGGGGAGATAGAACCTTATAGAGAAAGTATGGACCCTCTTTGAGTGAAGCAGATCTTCACCCAGGCTAATGACATGGAGAATGATGAAACTAAGAGATATCAAGCAGATCTTGACCTATTTTTGGGGAAATTAGTTAATGATTTGGGGAAGAGGAAGAAAGGGAAGTTAGTTATGCCTGATTTGAGCTCCTTCACACGAAAACTGCCTGATGACTGTGACCTGAGTAGAGATGATACTTTAAAACATGGCAATGAACATAAATAAAGATTCTGCAACCTCAAAACTACCTACCCAACCTACTTACCTAACATTTTTTCTTCTTCTGGTTTGGGTGCATTTAGACTTGCAGACCCAACATTTCAATTTTTTCTTTTTATGCCTTCCTATCTACAAACTACTCTTATTTCTTCCAAGGGCCCAGATTAAGCAGTTGGGCTCCTTTGATTCTCTACCTATCTACACATCTGCCAAGATTAAGCTGTTTGGACAGATTTTCATTCTCTATATCCTAAAACAGGAAATTGAAACCTAGGGAGACCAAGATTAATCTGTTTGGACCTCCCTTTAGTTGAAAATTCTACAAAACTGGAATGACTCTTCAAAATTGGAAGGCAGTTAGATGAACTTTGAGTAGCATTCTCTCCTTGGTGACTGTTTAGCAAATATGGAGCATTGCAGCATGCAAAGTATGACATATTTGGCCTGTAAAAATGTCAATCATGAAATATGAGTAACCTGCTGCAGTAGGAGGCTAACAGTGGCTCCACTTGGGGATGGCTTTTCCTTGTGAGAAGCCAAGAACAGCAGGTCAGGTTGCCTTGATTCTCCTGTTATGGCTGTGCTTTGAACTTCTTAGTGGTGACTTTTGAACTGATTTGAACTTTTGGACTGGTAACAACACTTTCCTTTAATTGTTTTGCTGTTAAATTGTAAAGCACTTCCTGCTTTCTTCTGCGTGCTTTAGCATCATGGATTCTTACAAAATAAAATCAAAGTGCTGATATATACAAACATTCTATGTACAGAAAATGACACCGCCTATTCTTTTTAATAAAAAAGGATCATTGTAGTGCTTTAGCATTCGACCATTTACAGGGCCTTCTTCAGCTGTGCTGCCATCTAGAGATTTGAGAAAGTATGTATTATTGCCTTGCACAACGCTGATAGTGTATGGACTTTCCACATAAAATCGAATTTTGCATGTTTTCCCTTGTCCTCTCTTTGTGAGTCCCATCTTAGAACTTTGCTGCCAACCCAGAAATCCTCTGCTTTAGCCTTCTTATCAAACATATTTTTGAGTTTTTCTTGCAGTATTTGAGCTCTGTCGTAGACTTGCTCTCTGGTTTGCTGAAGATGAATGGTTTGGTTAACTCTTCTCTGCATGTCATTTGGTTCAGCCTGAATTTCTTGCAACAATTTAATAGTAGGAATGCCCAAAGATGAAGGAAATTTGGCTTCCATGCCATATACAAGTTCATAAGGGCTCATCCCAATGGATTTCTTGGTGGAAAGTCTGTCTGCCCACAGAGCATTTGTGAGCTTTCTGTGCCAGTTCTTTTTGTTTTCCTCCAGCAATTTCTTTATGATATTGATGAGGCTTTTGTTGGAAGATTCAGCCAAGCCATTACCTTGAGGGTAGTAAGTTGTGGAGTGGCCCAAGGTAATGTGGTATTTATGGCAGAAGTTGATCATATTTTTTGATTTGAAGGCAGCAGCATTGTCAGTGATGATTTTCTCAGGGCAGCCAACTCTGGAAAGGATATTGCTCTCAAGGAATTGGATAATGGTGGAGTCTTTGGCTTGTCTACATGGAATGGCTTCAATCCACTTAGTGAAATAATCGGTGGCTGTTAAAATCCACTTGTGCTGGCCTGAGGAAGAGGGATGAATTTCTCCAATGAAGTCGAGACCCCATTGTTGAAAAAGTTTCTCGGTTGAAATGGGCTTAAGGGGCAAGGGCAGTAATTTTCTTTTTCCTTCAAAGATTTGGCATTTGTGGCATGAAACAGAAAAATTCTTGACATTTGCAAATATAGAGGGCGAATAATAACCAACCCTTAAAATCTTGTCAGTCGTGGATTTCCAATATAAGTGTCCTCCACAGTCCCCTGCATGGAATTCTTTCATGATGCTGTTAGTTTCATTTATAGTCAAACAATTAAGCAAAACACCTTCATGATTTTTCCAAAACAAAGCACCATCTATGACACAAAACTTTGAGGATTTCATCCTTAAAAATCTTTTCTTGGTTCTGGACAATCCTGGGGGAGCACACAGGTTTAACAATACAAAGAAAATATCAACATACCATGGGGATTGCAAAAAGGTTTCACTGATCTGGGGAGTCGCCAGCTCCGGTTCATTGTCCAGTTGATTAATGTCTAAGGCTTGGAAGTTTGTTTCGGACATTAGTTTGGCTAAACCTTGCCCCTTTATCAGCTTGGTGGGTTTTATTTCAATGTCGTATTCAAGGATGCTGGCAATCCACTTGCCTCTTTTTCCTTCTAGTCCCTCTCGAGTTAATATATCCTTTACAACAGCGTTAGGGACATAGGCAATCACGTGGGAGTATAAGATGTAGATTCTGAAATCTTTGATGGCTTTGACCAGGGCATAAGCCTGCTTTTCCATAATCTGATATTTCAAGGGTGCATCCCTCAAAGCTCGGCTGAAGAAAGAAATTGGCTTTTCGTTACCTTGATCATCTTTTTGCAGAAGGACAGCGGCTATAGTGTGCTCAGATGCAAAGGAAAAAATGATAAAGTCTTTGTCGAATTGAGGACTGGTGAGGACAGGCGTTTGAGTCAAGGCAATTTTTATACACTCAAAAGCCTGCTTGGTTTCAAGAGACCATTTTACCTTGGCATCCTTCTTCAAAATGTTGCTCAATAGCCTTATTAGTTCAGCTAGGTTTGGGATAAATCTCCTTAGGAAATTGATCTTCCCAAGGAATGCTTGTTGTTCTTTTATGTTTCTTGGATAGGGGATTTAGAGGATAGCTTGAATTCTTTCAGGATCAATTCTAATCCCATCTTTTGATATGATATGGCCTAGAAGCTTGCCTTCCTCAAGGGCAAACAGGGACTTCTTGGGATTCAAGGAAATGCCATATTTCCTGCATGTCCTGAAAATTTGCCTTAAGTGCTTAAGGTGTTCTTGGTCAGATTTGGAGAATGGGGTTAGGTCATCAAGGTAAACAATAAGGAAATCATGTATCTCCTTGGAAAATGCAATATCCATTGCCCTTTGAAAGGTAGCACCAGCGTTTTTCAACCCGAAAGGCATTTTAACGTAGTTAAATGTTCCCCACGGTGTGGTAAAGGCTGTCTTGTCTTGGTCATCCGGGTGAACAAGTATCTGATTAAATCCTGAAAATCCATCTAGTAAATAAATTCTAGAGGAACCCACTACTCTTTGTAAGATATGGTCCATTTTGGGCAAAGGGTAGTGGTCTTTTAGAGAGACTTGGTTTAAATTTCTCAAGTCTACACACAGTCTTATCTCTCCTGTTTTTTTCCTAGTGGGAACTAAATTGGATACCCATTCAGAGAATCTAATGTGTGCAATGATACCTGCTTCAAACATTCTTTTTATTTCTTTTTCAATAAGGGGAAGAAGCATGGGGTTGATTCTTCTAATTTTTTGTTTGAACGGTTTTTGATTTGGTTTTAAGGGAATGGTATGTTGGATCACTGAGGTGTCATAGGACTTCAAGTCCTCATAACTCCAGGAAAATACATCTTGGAATTATTTGAACAAATCTACGTATTTCGGTTTTTGATAAGGGGGCAGATTTTTGGACAACTTAATCATTCTAGGCTGCTCTGCTGTTCCTATGTTGTGTTCTTCTATAGCAGCATTCAGGGGCTCCATTTTTGGCTTTTTGGGCACATCGTTTTCATCAAACATGTCTTCTAATGGAGTAAGGCCAGCAGGTAGAAAATTACTCTTTAGATCAATAAACTCATCCTCTGCTTTGGCTGTTTCCTCTAAACACATTTGTTTCAACTGCTCTATGTTTGCGTTGTTAAACAAAGTTGGGTTAAGAATTTGTTTAGCTGTTGCAGCTGTTACAACCGGGTGATTTTCTTCTGTTAGCTGTTGGGAATCGTTCATGGCATCCATGTCAATGTTTGTGTTGGAAAATTCGCCCTCAAGAGTTAAGAAACTGTTAATCTGGGCATCATTTTGAAATACC